>JBBIGA010024718.1:0-14264 GCA_037576975.1 Alestes dentex | reverse complement strand
TAGAGAGGAGAGAGAGAGAGAGATAGAGAGAGAGAGAGAGAGAGAGAGAGAGAGAGAGAGAGAGAGAGAGAGGGAAAGAGAGGGAGAGAGAGATAAAGAGAGAGACAGAGAGAGAGAGAGAGAGATGAGAGAGAGAGAGAGAAAGAGAAAGAGACAGAGAGACAAAGAGACAGAGATTTTTAGTTTTTGCTCCCCAGCTAATACCTCCCTATGTATATACTGTGTTAAACTGAGACACCTAACTACGAAATAGTCACACAGTTCCAACATTTTGCAATGCACTTGTGGTGCCACTTTAACTGTTTGAATGCATCTGTGACGATCAGTGGAAAAAATGAACAAATAAAAAAAAAGGAACAAAGTGTTTTTATTTCTCACTCTAATCATTATCATAATTTTGTCAAAGAGTTTTTTTTTTGGTTGACGCTCCATGTTCTCCATAATCTGCCCTTAGTCAAACAACAATGGGCGGGTGCATGTAAGTGCAAATGGCCCCATCCTCTAAAAGTAGGTGGTCCTTGGCTTTGCTGATCGACGCAACCCACCAGGTCCTTCAACAACAACAGAAGTCTGGCTTGGAAGAATAGAGGTATGGTGTAGGAAAAAGAAATGGTCTCGGGGAGGGGCCAGTTTGACTCACCGACTTACGACATTATATGATATTATATAATGTTGTAGCTTCAAACACCCAATTAATACACATACACACTTCAGGCTACCTTTGGTCCATCAGCAACCATGTGGCTCACACAGAGGTGAATCAATAGCAGGGGGAGGTGGGGGAACATGATGTGAAAAACAGGCTTGTTATGAGAGTGGGAACACGGTGAAGTGAAGAGCGTTCCTCAGCCTGCAGAAGCTTTCTGGGTTTCACTGATAAAAAAAATGGGGGGGGGGTATTATTCTGTCCTATTATTCTGTCTCAGATATTATTCTGTCCTAGCCAGACTGAAAAAACCCAACGGGTCTGCTACCCGAACCAAGCCCGCCAGGGCCTGACCAAAACATTAGGCTTCAGATGGGGGTTGTTTTGCCATGAGTTATTTTTTAATGTAGTAGATTTCGCACACTCACACATTTTTTTGCTCTTACATACACAGCTCTCTCTTTCTCCATCTCCCTCACTTTCTCATGCTCGTCCTTTTCTGTACTCTGTCATTCCTCGCTTTCTCACAACATCAGCTCCATTCAAAATAGCTCCAGAGTTTCAGGAGTGGGTAGTTTCTCTCAATTAAATCATGGATAACACTGGTCTACAGTCAAAATGCTTCTTAAATAAATGTACCCAGACTGTACTAACTTTGGGTTGCTAATAAGGAAAATTATACCTAAAAATGCTGATTGGCTATAATTTGTAAGATATTGTTCTGGATCAGTAAGTCTCGATATATATATGGAGTCACCATTTTAAGTGCTGTATGGAGGCAGGGCTATCACTTTTCAGGTAAAAAATGACTAATAGAAGTGTCACATGTATTACATTTATGATTAAATAAATTCTAAGACTTGAGTTGCATGAGTGAAAATGTCTTAGAATAAACTGGTAGTTGGTATCTACACACGTTTTACCCTCAGGGTTCATAATCAATATATATTTGTTGAACAGCATCCAGTCTCCAACTATTAATGTCACTGCACTAAACTCGCCTTTTTCTGATGCCATACATACAGAAATGCAACACACAAAATTCCCGCGACTGATTACACTGGTCTACAATATTTGGAAGTTGTTTGCTTTGGAAATAAAATCTGCCAATTCTGATGCATTTTGGTGAGCTGATTTCAAATATGACAATAAAACAGGCTGATTGGCTCCCGTTCAAATGATATTTAATCTTTTCAGTTACGCAATCATACACATTAATTCACTACACATCTATCGTATAGTGGCTCATATTCATTAAACACAGACCCTTTAACTTTTTTTTTTACCACAATTGGCTTATTATTAGCATCTGTTATGATTCAAAAAGCAAACTGATCGGCATCGGCACGTGTAAACGAGTTTACCATAAAAACAAAACAAACACTTCTATATTTCAACAGTACAACAGGATTAAATAAATGTAATACTTGTGACACTTCTATCAGTCATTTTTTATCTGAAAAGTGAAAGCCCCTGCTTCCATACAGCACTTAAAATGGTCACTCTGAAACATCGGCCCGGATATAACAAGACTTACTGATCCAGGACCGTATCTTACAAATTATAGCCAATTAACATTATTAGGTATCATTTTCATTATTAGCAATCCAAAGTTAGTACAATCTGGGTAAGTTTATTTAACAAGTATTTTGACTGTAGACCAGTGTAATCGGAATTTTGTTAGATTTGCCCTTGTGTGTTGCATTTCTGCATGTATGGCATCAGAAAAAGGCGAGTTTACTGCAGTGACATTAATAGTTGGAGACTGGATGCTGTTCTCTGCCAGGCATGATTAGCAATTCAACAAATATACATTGATTATGAATCCCGAGGGTAAGACATGTGTAGATACCAAATACCAGTTTATCCTAAGACATTTTCACTCATGCAACTCAAGTCTTAGAAGCTCTGTAAAAAAAGAACTGTGGATGAGTCTTCTTTGGTGCACGAGAGGGTTCAGGTCAGGTTATGGTTCCGAATTTAGCAACACTAGCCAAGCCGGGCTGGGTCTCCAAGCTGACTGATTTACGAACATGATCTGTATTGTGCCTCACTTAAAAAGCAGTCCATGAAGTGTGTGTGTGTAAAGAGGTAGGGCTGAACATCTATATGATCAACAGGCTTTATATGTAAACCCTTTAACACACTACTTACTACAGATACACACATTGGAAAGCAGATATTGACCATGGGGATCTAAACATGTTCAGATCATCCATACTGATCTTTCACACTGAATCGGTCCTCTTCTGCTTTCCACTCAAACAAACAAATAAAAGAGGCCACTGCTTTTGGCAAACCTCAACTCACATTTGCACATTAAGCTCTTTTGCACATTTCCTTCATTTTGCAAATGCACAGTTCATATTTATCTACACCTGCACATTACACTTTAAATCTTAACTAACTTATTTTATATAAAAACTCTTAGCTCTAAACTCAGCATTTGTGTGAACGGCAAAGAAAGAATTTTATTGCACAGAGAAATGAGCGTTCTACTGTACATATGACAGTAAATGTTTTGAATCTTGAATCTTGAGAGCATTCTCATAGCAAAGTGTGTGGACTACCAACTCTCCTGTGTGACTCTGCGACTGGGTTCATCCTCCACGCGACACTGGTGTAGCGGCTGGTACTTAATCCCAACACATGGTAATTCTCACAAAATGAATGAGGAGGACTGATGAGATATAACGAACCGTTAAGTCTGAGAAAAAATCAGTCAATAAAGCATGGTTTAACTAGAACTATTCGACTAAAGTCTAAATGATACATATTAGCAAGTTTTAACTGACATTTTAGTTGGTATCACGTCAGTCACACAGTTTTATAATATGAGTATTGACTCCTGACTGACGGGTGGAGGTAGCTCAGTGGGTAGGATACTTGCCTCCGGTCATGGGTTCGAACCCTACCGTCCGCACCCCACCACTGGGTTCCTGAGCAAGACCCTTAACCCCAAGTTGCTCCAGGGAGACTGCCCCCTGTAGTTAGGGAATGGAAGTCGCTTTGGATAAAAAGCGTCCGCTAAATTCCATAAATGTAAACGTAAATGTAAGGGTGACTTTCTGGAGGAAGAGTCTCTCTCATCACATCACCCAGATATGAGATTTACTACTGACATAGCAGGCTAACATTTGCTGTGAATAGTCTCAGCCACAACAGTCTGTAGCTGTTTCACTTCACATGCTGAGAAACTCTCTGATCAATTCTACTTAGTCATTCCATTTGGAACAACAAATCACATAGTAGTCCAATGGCTGCATCACTGTTTCCGTTTACAATTACTCTCAAGCTGCTAGACCCTGACTTGGGCCTCATCACATTTAGCAAAGAAGGTTATTTTGAGTTTTTTTCTCTCAAAATACCAATTTCAGGTAGTGTAAGGCAGAGTAGTTGAGTTCTGCTCAATTTATATTAATGGCCATGATTTAACAGACTGATTTAAACAAGTGGAGACAAACCAAGGTGAAAGCGAATGTTAATTTTAGACCGTCACTTTACACAGGTAAATTACTGAGGCTGCCTTCTTAAAAAACAAATTTTGTTAACATTATTATATTTTTGTACACTTTAAAGTGTAATCCATTCGAATTTGAGACCGATGGCCAAGTAAAACATTGTCAATCAAATCAGGAGGCAAATGCTCTTTTTATCACCTAAAAAATTTCGTTGCTGTTTTGTAGGGCAAGGCTTTCTTATAAACAGACTGCTGTACTTGTTTTTCATTTTGTCCTCTAAATGGATGCAGAGAGTAATTTAATGGCTTTAAGAACTAAACTGGTTACAAAGGAAACCCAGGCAAGATTATTTATTAATAGAAAGAGTTGCATAGTTATTATGGCACAAATACAAAAAGCAAATAAAAGTGGCTTTTAAATGAACAACTTCAATAAGATGTGCATTTAAGCTAATGATGACATGTGGATCCCACTGGGACATGTGTAACCTAATGAGGACAGGAACACACAGCACAGGTCATTTTCACTGCAAAAAGGAAAAAAAGCTAAATACAATGGAAAGGAGCTGAATATTGGGGAGGGAGGACAAATGGAAAACAAAAACAAAAACAGAAGTGACTCATAGGTCTCGTGCGCAAGGCGTATGCATCCCTGTTTGTGTTGTGAATCAAAAGTTTGGACACACCTAGTGATAATGGTTTTTCTTTTTTTTCTTTTTTTTTTATTACCATTTTGCTGCTATCCACGCTGCAGAATAATGCAGAAAAAAAAACAGAGCTATGAAATGACATGCATAGAATGTGTAGAAGTAGTGACCAAAATGATTAAACTGACCAAAATATCTTCTAGTTTAGAAGCAGTCCATTAACTATGCATTCATGCAGCTTTACACACTCTCTCAAGTAACTCTCATGCTTTTCCAACAGGCTTGAAGAACCTTCCACTTTTGTGGACGCCTTGCTGGATCCTGAAAATGACTTGCCAGTGAGCAGTTCAAAAATAACTTAAAGTAAATTGTAATAGAAGAATGAATGGTTCTTGTTTTTTTTTAAAGAAGGTTTAAGGTCATTTTTGATCATTTGTTAACTGCAGTCACACATCAACAGGTCACACATAACGAAACTAAGCTGCAAACCATTTGGAATTCATTCATTCATTTGTGCTATGAGGCACGCCAAAACATGAACGTATCTAAGCACTTTTTTTCCATTCATCTTGTCTCGGAAACCAATTTCAAGCTTTTAAACAAAAGTCTTCGACTCTGAATCTAAAGGACTGTGAAAGGATTACGATGATTATTAGGTGCCTTCTAAATGTTTTGTAGTGTTGTACTCACCCCACTGTAAGTTCACCTCCCTGTGTTTGACGCTCCCCTGGACAGTGACTGGCCCGCAGGGGCCTGGGGGTAAGATGAGTGTGCAGACGAGCAGGCTGTCTGTATGCTGCAAAACACGTCAAGTCAAAAAACAGTGAACCCACCGTCCAGCTTTCAGGTAAGTAATCACGTCAGAACACTTCAACGATAAACACTTCAACGATAATTCTTTTTCAACTAATAACACTGGTCTACAGTCAAAATGCTTCTCAAATAACTTGACCCAGATTGTACTAACTCTGGGTTGCTAATAATGAAAATGATACCTAACATGTTTCGGAGTGACCATTTTAAGTGCTGTATGGAAGCAGGGGCTTTCACTTTTCAGATAAAAAATGACTAATAGAAGTGTCACAAGTATTACATTTATTTAATCCTGTTGTACTGTTGAAATATAGAAGTGTTTTTGTTTTGTTTTTAAGGTAAACTGCATGAGCGAAGACGCCTCGTTTATGCGTGCCGATGCTGATCAGTTTGCTTTTTGAATTATAAAAGATGCTCATGATAAGCCAATTGTTGTAAAAAAAATAAATGAATTAAAGGGTCTGTGTTTAAATGAATAGGAGCCACTATACGATAGACATATAGTGAATTAATGTGTATGACTGCATAACTGAAAAGATTAAATATCTTTTGAATGGTAGTTTTATTGTCATATTTGAAATCAGCTCACCAAAATGCATCAGAATTGGCAGCTTTTATTCCCGAAGCAAACAACTATCAAAAATTTGTAGACCAGTGTAATCTGTTATTTTATTATATCTGTTATAGTTATTTGTTACTTTGTTAGAGTTATTTTGTTATTCCGTTTGCACTATTACTACTGTTTTTTTCTTCTTTTTTTTTATTTAAGTTTTTATTGAGAAGAGATACAATCAAATACAGCTGTTTATGGCATTTGTCACTTTTACAACATTTTATAGCTTATATATTAACAAAAGCTGTTTATTGCATTAAACATATCAATAAATATGTCTTCGAGTTATCTCTCAATTATCCAAGAACTATTTACAAATGAAAGGGAATGTGTATACAATATCAATACATAAAACACAAATTTTATAATAAGAAAACATTTGGTTTAATAGGGGTCATATATTCAATCCACTTGGACCAAAAATCAAAAAACATATCTTTTTGGTTATTTATACCAAAATAAATTTTCTCTGTTGTAAAGATATTTTCCACAACATCAATCCAATCCTGTAATTGAGGCGGACTAGGTTTGTACCAGCATCTAGTAATAGCTTTTACTACTGTTTTTTCTAAACTCTTTATTGTCTTATCTTTATTCCTCTCGTTACACTGAGCATGTTCAGGACAAAAGAATTTCCCTCAGGATAAATAAAGCTCTTTCTTATCTTATCTTAACGGTCATTACCATCACGGTAATAATTACGATCAACAGAATCTGCAGTCAGGTCTTGCGCTTTTCACTCGTTCCTACCTGGCTGTGGCCGCCCGAGCTGATGGTGCTGAGACGAAGCGAGTACTGTGTCGCCGCGTTCAGATCCTTACACATGTGCTCTCGCAACACCCCGCGATACACAGCTTCCCACTGGCTTACGGCTGCACAGAAACATTCAAAAAATAATCAAGTTAAAGGACTAGCTCAATGAAAAATCAAGTTTCACATTTTTCACCTTATTCCAAATGTAGGGGGTGGTGGTGGTCTAGTGGGTAGGATGCTTGCCTCTGGACCAAGAGGTCATGGCCTCAAATCCTACCTTCAGCACACCACCACTGGGTTCCTGAGCAAGACCCTTAACCCCAAGTTGCTCCAGGGAGACTGTCCCATGTAGTTAGGGAATGGAGGTCACTTTGGATGAAAGCGTCTGATAAAATGCCGTAAATGTAGCTGGTCGGTCAAGATGTTTGGCGTCTAAAGTTTGTTTCTTTTGTTACGCGCTGGAGCTATAAGGATAATGTAAAGAAGGCTTTGGGTGATTACAGACATGCTTAGGTGATTAAATGTGGTTTAAGGCAAGTCAGTGCTAATCACAGTACATAATACATAAAAGGAAATCTGTGTAACTTTTGCCATATCTACTCCTTTAAACAAGGACATTTCTACAAATAAGCCATTCAGCCACTTCACAAGGTCCTTATCTTACATTTTTGGTGTTTTTTTTTTTTTTTACAGTTTCCTCTGTGGTTCACTTGTGGGTTTAAAGTATTAAAATGCATTTTTACAAGGCAGTTTTCCAACTTCCAATGAAACAGGGTGTATTAGTTACTGTGTTTTACAGTGGGTATAGAGAATAATCACCCCCTTCAAAAGATTCATATTTTCTTGCTTTGTAGCCTGAAATGAAGACACGTACACGCACACACAAAAAAAATATTTTTCCAGCCATATGTATTTAATTATGGATGGTCATTAGATTTAAATTAGATTTAAAAGGCTTTATCAATCCCCAGATTGATAAAGGACACAATAGGCCACGTTATGTCTTGATTGTGCTTTGCCAAAACGCACCTTGAAGATTCTGAGGCCAAGTGGAAAAAGGTGTTAT
Organism: Alestes dentex; assembly: GCA_037576975.1. Taxonomy (NCBI): domain Eukaryota; kingdom Metazoa; phylum Chordata; class Actinopteri; order Characiformes; family Alestidae; genus Alestes; species Alestes dentex. The sequence continues at coordinate 6,266 of JBBIGA010024718.1, read as the reverse complement.
GGTCAGATGAGATCAAAACTGAATGGTACATTCAGTACCTCTCTCAAAACTGCACCTCTCTCTTTTATTCCCAAAAAGTGATGAAAAACCAGTTGTTGTTCATGGGCCCTTTAAACTGATGAAGCTGGACTGTTTAATAGGAATGTAATGGAATACCTTCAGCATTCCCTTCAGACATTTCCAAGAGGTATGTCAAGTCCCCACAGCCTCCATCATCTTGTGGAGCGTCTGTAATAACAGGTAAAGGGAAAATGTTTAGAGTCTCTGAGTGGCGTTCAAAGACCTCAGCACTTCAGGTTGACTGAACGTTTAAAGCTCACCCCATGTCACACAGAAGCTGTGGGATGTGACTGCAGTGGCCCTGGGGGCTCCTGGAGGTCCAGGTTTGTCTGCATTAGTCCTACACGCGACTACGGAGCCGGGGGTGCTTCGCCACTCTGCACTGCTGGTTGTGAGCTAAAGGGGGCGATAAAGAGGTGGTGTAGACAAAAGAATGATCACTGATTACACACAGAAAATGAATGCATAGAACATGTGGATAAGTAAGGTATTTATCAGCTTTATTTAGGTCATCCTCTAGCTTTAACGAATGCCTCAGACCTCCATACCATAGTGGTTAGACACACATTTGGAAGCAACAAAACCACCTGAATTTGTTTACATCACACACTTCAAATGCGGAGCAGCATCTTGTATGGTCTTGATTGAATTCCCATTCATTTGATATGATTTTCATGCTTCACAGAAGAAAAACAAATAGAACTAACATTATATAACAGTTGCATTATGATGCATCAATCTGAATGTGGAGTGGTTTGGGATTGTTGAACTGATTATAATGGATAGCTTGGTGCTTTCTTTTATTGTCTGTATTACACTGTGTGACATGTAAATTAGTTCCTCCAGTTACCTTTTCAGTGTTCCTTTTTGAAAACAATTGTGGTAAAATAATCAAATCAACAGAGCACCCAGGCTGTTTCCTCTCGGGACTGAATTTGAACCCCAAAAGAGGATGAGACAGCGTCTGCTTCAGATCCATTTGTCTGCTGCTTTTCCCAAAGTGACGTTTAATCAAGCAAATCTGAGCCTTCTTCCCCTGACAACAACAAGCGGCCACGCTGTTCTTTTCTGTACATTTGGCTAAAAGCATTTGACCAGCGTCAGCTCCTCCTCTCATATTTTCATATATTGTTCCCAAGAGAGTCAGGGGAGAGCTGTGGACCAAATGGGCAGCAGCAGCACCAGCAGCAGCTGAAGAATTAAGATTAACTCTACTGAGACTAAGCTTTTAATTAAGAGAGCAGCAAGGGAACCAAGGGGAAGCTGTTGTTGTTGGTGTTGCTGTATCCTGAAGATGAACACCCTACATTTTAATTACCCAGCATCAAACACAGCACCATTATAGCTGACAAACAAGAACCTAGAAGAGATGTAATTTGTGATTAATGTCAAATGAACGTATAGGTGTGTGTGTGTGTGTGTGTGTTTGTTTTTGTGTGATAATAAGACCTGTATGACTCAAACCTGAAGGTCACCTGTAAGGATGAGTGGAGTTTCCCTCACGGCGCGTGTGAAGTGCATCTGTGTTAGAACAGTAAAAGCGGATGCTTTACTCACTCTGAATTTGTAGCTGGTGTTTCTGCTCAAGCCCTCCACCCTGTTGCTCAGCTCCGCCCCGCTGTATACAGCCTTAAAATCCGGCCCCTACAGAGATACACACATCACTGTAGATCCTACAGTCACAAGGGCACAATAAAACCTTCTGTACTGAATATACAGATATAAACAATGGCAAATGATTCATACGACATGATTCTGAACTAGTAATGTATTACTGTCAGAAAAAAATGGTACTTCACAGTAGACTTTTGTTCCCAAGGTACAAACAAAAAACAAGCACCCTTAAAAGGTACATGCTATGTTCACTTTCCCAGAGGAAAATGTATCAGTTTTTTAAATAAAAAATATAAAGGGTGAGGGGAATACAGAGTGACCCAATGCTTTAAATATAAAAGGAATGGAATACATTACAAATATGTTCCCGTAACTAAAGGTACTGAAGGACACCACCCCACTGATGTTTTTCTGAGTGGTCAGTATAAACATTGTCCAAACCTAACAGCCGGGTATCTGAAAAAACACAAATGGGCACGAAGCCTACAGACTATTCCACAGCAGCTATGAGAGCGTATTGATTCTCAGTGTGGTGATGCAGTGCAGGCGTTAGTCACAGTTCTACAGTATTCCATTTACTCCGACAGCTGTGGACGACTGTAATTAACTGGCAACAGGTTCGCCAGTGCAACCAAATGTACATCTAATGACCATTTCCAGAGAATTTCCCCGTGGGTGAAGCTAGAAAACATCTGTCCTGTATGGTGTGGGTTCTGGATTTTCTCAAGAAGGAAACCCACAGTCACATCCGTTCTAACATGAACCTTCAGGCTGAGAATGTCACCGTCACCTTGTTGTCATCCTGCATCTCCAGGGTGTACATGACTGCCTCGTCTGGGCTGCAGCCGCTGGGGCGGGTCCACTCCAGTGCCACCCAGGATGTCCCAACTTGGAGCAGGCGAGGAGCCAGGCTCATCTGGGGTAGGCTGCCTGTGGTGTGGAAAACCACTTCTGGGCTAAAGCCACTGTGGGGGGTACAGAGGAGGGAGGGGGACAGACTTTATAACAGCCAAAAAATTCAAACCATTCCCACTGGGGAAGACGTGACTGTCTCTCGAATAAATAACAAACATCATGTGAAGGACCCATATTTTTGTATTTTATTTTTTTCACATAAGTCTACATTTATGTGGTTTGTATGTAGCTAAAATTTTTACATGATCATTTCTAACCTCTAATTATCCCTGTGGGATATCTGGAATATTTGGAAGTGTTTTCAAACAGGCTGTTTTTTTTCCTGAAGGCCCCATTAAGGCTGAGCTTGTGTCAGGCTCAGCAGGAGTTTAGGAAAAGGACACCAGGGGGAAGAAAACTCGGCTACTTTAAAGACACCAGGGAATTATATTTCCGACAAAGTCAAAAACAAACACAGATATATTGGTTCTCACATCCACGTAAACACACCTGAACAAGCAAATTCCTTACCAAGAACCAACACACAGCGAGTAAAAAGTCAGCATCCACCAAAAAAATCTATAAGACGCGTAATTTTAGATTTATCTCTTCACTATTGTTAGGTATTAGACCGTTGTTTTTTTTTTCTAAAGCTTGCGCTTGGAGAGCCACACCAGTGCAGTTTCCACTGTAACTGCATCAGCTGACAAACTAGATCAGGTGTGCGGAAATCCTTGAAACAGTGCAGTGCTGTGGGTCACCATTAGGTTTGTTTTTCAACTACAAAACGTTTCAAAATGTGAAATGTGGCGAATATTATTGTATTACCTGCAAAAATACAATTTTGTGAAGCTCACTGAGCTTTTTTTGTGAAGTCTCGCAAAATGCAACCTAGTCGATTTTTCTCTTTTCGATCATCTAGAATTCAGTCATTCATTCCTGATAAATGGTAAAAATCAAGGTCAAATGAAAAGACCTCAAAAGTGGACCATCTAGCACAGCAACATATTAGCAAATAAAGGTATGACTCTGTGGAAGGTTTTGTAGTCAGTTGTAAAAGGCTGGCAGGTCCTAATCTAATGCATTATAATGATGAAATCAGTCTAACATTCTTATTGATACTTTGATGATTCCTGACTTTTGACTCAACCAGTATAGAAAGTCACAATCAAAAACACACACACACACACACACACACACACACACACACACACACACACACACACACACACACACACACACACACACCTGGATCCTATCTCATTGAGTGCCGCCACTCGAAACGTGTACCCAACAGCAGGGCACAGCCGCATGACTTTAAAATGCCGCTGGTGGCCAAAATAACACTCCCGGAAGACACTGTTCTTCTTCCCCTGCAAAGGCAAAAAGTACAAAGAAACTCAGAGGAAGAATGTATTGAATGCAGTCGGCTTACAAGGGGATGGCGCCGACATCTCTCCAACAAAACAGGACACTGGACAAAAGAAAAGCAATGGAGAAGCGGTGGGGTACTTATTTACCAGCTCTCATGACATGGTCTGGATAAAAGGCAGAGGCTGGGTGACCTTTTGGTGTGAAGGCACTACTCTCTGGAGCCAATCTCTGGGTTTAAATCTGTACTGCTGCACAGCAACCCCAACAGGGCCTGCAGTTACGTCTTAGTTCATCAAAAGGCCTGAGTAATGTTTGAATGCACCTTCCAGCAGTAGCCAGAAAATACAGCAGGCCTGAGAGGATTTTGAGGGCACAGAAGCCACAGCCCACACAGTTTGTGTCTTATGAAGGTGTAGTGATGGGCCATTTGGTGACACCTTAACATTATCATTAGACTTTTCACAATCAATAAATAATTGTCAGAGCTCAATTGTTTAAAAGGGACATATTCTACCTCGTTTTAAACAAGTTATAACAGGTCTATGGGCTACAAAACATGCTCAAGAAGTTCAAAATCTTTCAAATGACTCACAGAAAACGCGCTTGGAGTGTTTATAGGAGCAGTAGAGAGATAAACGGAAATACAAAAGGATGCAAAAAGGGAGTGTTGCATAATATGTCCCCTTTAAGCAAACAACATTAACATATTAAAGACTTAAAACACACAATACTAGTCAGCCCTCAAACTCAAACAGTTCAATCTCAACCTTTGGGGGCAAAAGAGTTTCAATATGTGTCTTTAATTGGGCGGAGGACTGTCAAATCAAAGACACTTTGCAAAACAAGAAGATTAGTATAGCACAGTATGAAAGTGTATAGCAAATAGATAACAATAATAGACATTTTCATTTCAAAAGTCTAATTTTGCCAAATGTTTACATGCAGTGCCCATAAGAAAGCAAAAAAGACAATGAACTACACACTGGCTTCAGCCTTTTCACTGAAATCTGTATGACTCTGGTTAATGCACGATAAAAACAAACAAACAAAAAGCAGAAATGGCTTTATAATATTTTCCCAATAAGTCTGAAAGTACACAAGAGTGCAGGCAGACAGTACTTGAGTAAATGGAGAGTTAAGCAGAGTAATGGCTTCCGCAGTGGAGCAGAGGCAGAAATGACCGCAGTGGAGAAAGAAAAGGCCATTCCGTGTTTCTAAAGTGCATGATGAATAGGAACGCATAAAGATGGAAAGATCATGGTCAATAACAGCATTTTATTCTTCTCTCTGTTCAAACACCACCCGTTTCCCGAGCCGGTGAGTAATGGAGAGGTCAGTGGAACAGGAGTGCAGGGTGGCGCTGGTCATAAAAACCTGAATAAATGAGTGATATTTAATTTACACACTGCATGTTCATCAACAAGCGCTTACCTCGTCCCATTCCAAAAGGTAGCACGTGATTTTTGAGCCGTTATCAACAGGTGGCTGAAATGAGACATTATCCAATTAATTCTTGCATGAAATAGTGGATGCAAATGAACTGTATTTGCAGTAATCATGCATGTTCCACCTGACCAGGCAGTGGTGCTACCTTCCACTGGAGAGTCAAGGAGCTCTTGGTACGGTGGGAAAGTCGGGGAGGTAGGGGGGTCTCGGGAGGGGCACTTTGGGTGGTGAATGCCTTTGCCTCTGAATGGAGACCCTTCACAATGTTACACACAGCGCTTACTCTGCAATACACACACATGCATACAGAAGTCTTGAGTGTTAGACTGGATTAGCAGGAGGAAAGGAATACATTATCAGGAAAACAAAACCTATTTTCATTAAAAGGCTTGATAATACTATGTAAGTGCTGTTAACATTAACATATTTGCTCCCCATTTTATTCAGTGAATGCATATATGGCAACTAAGCTGTAAAAATTGCTTGAATCCATAACGGTGGTTGTCCAATTGGGCATCACCACCATTGACTGGAAAATGGTGATGTAATATGAATTATTACTATTTTTAGCAATTGAACAACTTCTAAAGGGGAGGGGGGATTACACTGTAAGTAAATTAAATAAAAAACAACCAACAGTCTAGCTTCCAGTGCCAATATATATATCAGTTTCTGGTCCTGCCATAAGGTCACAGAAACTGCCCACTGCTTCACTTGGTGAATGGATTAAATGCAGAGAAAGAATTTCACACTGTTCACATTGTCTGCTGTGGTGTGTTGTGCTTACACGTGAACTATAAGGTAGTGTTGTTTTCGTCAACGAAAATTATGACTAAATATCGTCGTCAACGAACATTTATCACGTGACAAAAACGAGA
>JBBIGA010024699.1:0-14265 GCA_037576975.1 Alestes dentex | reverse complement strand
AGTTGCTCAGTGTTGGACACCTGTGTTCCTCCGCTGCGTGTGTGTGACGTCATCACGACTAGTCGACTCGACTTCGAAAAATCTGAAGTCGTTAATGCCCTAATATATATAGATTCCGCACTAGCCCAAAATGACCTACCCGGGTATATCTACTCATGGCTCTTAGTTTGGGAACCACTGATACAGCGAGTGTTCTGTATAACTGTCCTTTTTATGATCTTCCTACAAATGCGGTCTTTGACTGAACTAGTGTGAAGTTGGAAAAACTTTTCAAAACATTGGCAAAAATCCTATTTAGCTATTTTTTGTCAATTTTTTGGCAATATATGGCACTTTTTAATGTGTTGTTAATTTCAAATTTGATTATCAAATAATTTTTGTTATCATGTAAGCATGTAAAAGGCCACACTGGTCCGAACAGATGTAGTCATGTAAATGAGCAAAGATGAGCATGCTTTTTTTTGTTATCTGTTCAGCTTGCTAGTGTAGCATTAGTGCAGCTAATTATGTTAACAAATCTAAGCTCCAGCCTAAATTCATTTGGTTTAACAAAATGTTTGCCACTGTTTTGTAAAATTTTCCCATTCTCACTGTCACGTCTGGTCCATCTCAGTCACGCCCCCAAAATTCAGCCGAGCCACAGAATCTTTGCATGGTCACCCAGTTTCAACCTTGGGTTCTGGTTTGGGTTATGTTATTGAGAGAAGAATGTTGTTACTCCTGGTTGCATGTTTTGTATTCACTAGAAAGGGGAAGAAGGCAGAGACACTTGAGGGACTTTCCAGTTGGTTCCAGCTCACTCTCTAAGTGGCAGTGAAGAGAGTCTGTGCATTCCAAGCAACACGCTACTGGATCCTTTGTTAGCACCTGCTGCTTTGGTACTTTACTTGTGTCTCTCCTGTGTGTCTGTTTCCCCTGTGTATTTACAGGCATGATGGTGAACATCATCGCATTCAAAGGACTCCACGGAGCGTGGAGTATTTGTACTGGCCCCTAAAGCTTGCTAAAGCTTCAAGAGAGAGTCGACTCTGCAGCAGAGCCCCCCTTCCAGTGTTTGTTTTGAGTTTGCTCGGAGTGAAGGTCCTCTGGAACTTTGTATTGTACTTGTACACTGAACAAGTCGACCAGAGCGAAGGTCCTCTGGATTTCAATTGTGTATTTGCTCTGCTGAGTTTGGTGAAGCCGGCACAGCACCTTGAACTAGAGCTTTCTTTATTAAACTTGTATTTACTTCTAATGCGGTCTCCTGCTAGATAGAGAAGAATTTGTGAATGATGCATCCATTGCAAGAGACACCAATTACAATAAATACATATAAAACAGGCCTATAAGGAAAATAATATACATCTAAATGCAGATTTTACCAGCTGTACCAGCCAATGCAAATCTTAAGGAATCTGTGTTACCAAGAACATTGACCACAATGCTAGCCTCGGCCTGGCCTGAGATGTCGGGGTAGTTGCGAACATCGCATGTGTAGCTTCCAGCATCTGCATTCTGCATGTTACTGATGGAGATGGAAGCGTTCTTCGTGGCATTCATAGAGGAAAGGACTGTTAGCCTGTCGTGGAATTGCTGGCCAATCTGCTGCTCTCCAGACTGGAAGTACAGAACCTAAAATGCAAAAAAGATGTACTAAGTTTTTTTTTTTTTTAATCTTGTGAATGCTGTATTCGAGGGTGCCTGGCTATTTTTGCTCTAGGCTTTAACAAAGTCCAAAGATGAGCAAGAAGAGATTTGGAATCTGTTTACCTAATGCAGCAATGGTCCAGAGACAGGACGCTTATACAGTATTAAACATATGCTTAAACACAAAATTGTAATTGTACACTTAATATATATATGAAAGAGAAAATGGTTCAATTCACGGACTCCATTTGTCTAATCCATGTGGTTCATTCTGACGAAAGAAGAGCCCACATGTTCAAGTGCTTGAACCTGAGACCAACTGATTAAATGAAGAATCTTGTGTGCTTGTTTGGAATGAAAACCTGCAGACACACTGGTGGAAAATATTGGATGCTCTTACTTTAATGGATTGTGTGCAAAGATTAAGTCACATCAAACTTTCCACAGTTCTCTTTGTCCAGGACTTTTCGTGCATTGCTAGTAAAAAATGTGTTCAGTAGTCAGCTTTTTTATTGCTGCTCATGTTTACTGTGATCAGAAGTTTTGTTGTGATGGTTTTACATTAGTAAGCTTAAGGCTCTTAGAGATACATATGAACTTCAGTCTAAAGGCTGGAGGTGTCAAGCACCCTTGCTCTTGCTGTTTAGCCCTCAAATCCTGTTTTAGCTGTCCACAATCGTGGTGGTTCCATTCTTGGACTAGAATTACCAGTGGAATTAAGGGTGTGGTTAAGTGAGATGTAAATCATGAATCAGTATGTACACCACACCACAGTTATATTTTTAGGAATGTGTCAGTACCCCGCATTAGAAACTGATTCCAGTAAAAGCATTAGACCACAGTCTGAGGGATCTTTTTTTGTCTGCAGGCTTCAGAAACAACTATGCAATGAAACTTGTGAAATTACATTCAAAACACAGAGTCAAAGCTTTCACTGCTTTATTAAACTGATGTGCTCTGCAAAAAAAGGTGCACAATAAAAGAAATTGCTATAGAACATCCACAACTAGTTTCATTAAGATGTTTTCAATTAATTGTTCTTTAAAAACCTTGTATGACCCTGCTAAAAGCACCTTTACTATTTATGGTATAGAACTAAAACTAAAGGACCCACCTCTTCTGGATTCAAGGAAGACTTAGGGTAGAGAGTCCACTGGACCAAGAGGTTGTTCATCGGCACATCTGTCGTGAAAGTGCACTGAAGATTCGCAGTTTGACCAACGGTCACGTTAACAATCTTTTGAGGAACAGTCACCCAAATTGATAGAGTGCAACCTATAAAAAGATACACAAATCTTTTTTTAGACCAGTTTTAAGAAATCATTGTGGGCAAATCATGTCTAGATTCAGACAGTTATTTTAGATTTCTGGGAATCTGTGGAGAAGGGATAGGTCAAAGGATGAAATTTCAGTGCAAAGGTGATCTTTTAGAATAAAATCGTGACCTATTCTGTGTCTTAGTGACAACAGTAAAAAGAAACAAAGGTCCTCTGTGGAATTCCTTAAAAAAAGAATAAGCTCAGACATGTTGCCCCTTTATGACATTCTTAATTATAATTTAGAAACTGAATAAAATAAAACACCACCTAATTATAAAATGATAATTATACTATTACACAGCAGCTGATTCATTTAAGTCAATTTTGTTTACCTTAAGCGCAATCACTGACAAAAGTGGTTGATAAAGTTTTCTGCCACTTGAAGTAATGTTTAAAATAGACAGAAATAAAATACTTCATATGATGTAATTCGGTTTACATGCCTCCAGTGAAATATTACTCACCTATGACACTGAACAACACCCCAATGGTCCTGAATGGTGACATGTTTTCAGATATTACCAGCAAATTTAGAAAAGCACACTCTAGCCAGCCACTGCCTACAGCTCCCTACACTCTAGCTGGAAACACAATTTCTCCCTACTCCAACTCCAACTCCACAGAAATGATTTTTTTTTTCTTAAATCAAGCTTATCTTTCCAATCCCCAATGGCCAACACCCTCAGAAACTCCAACGGACAAAACCAACACGTGATCATGAAGCTGCTCTTGTTGTTTGAATTTGATTTGCCTGTTCCCATGCTGCATAATGACTTTTGCCCTGGTTGGTTTTCCAAAAACAAGGAGGAACAATTAAACAGGATTTGAGGATTATGAACTGGTTGAATTGCATTAACATTCTATCTCACACACCTTGAAAGCGGGGTAAAAAATAATTCACATAAAATGGTCCCGAATAATAAAATCAAAAACATTTTATGGGTACTTTTACAAAAGTCAATTTTGTTCTCTGCTCAATTTAGTCATCTCCAGTTCCACCCATTAGTTGGGACTCCTGCTATTGATACCTCCATCACTGTGAGGGTGAAGTCTGTCACATACTTCCTCCAAGTCATATGAAACCTGCAAGACGTTTTTCCAGACTGTTGTTGATGTAATGTCATTGGACAGCTTAACATCTTTGGTGGAAAGCAATGATTGCCAATTCTTATTTCATTTACAAAATTAACTTCACACATAAAGTGAATCAAATTTTAGGATACATGAAAAAAATTATGAAACTGTTTTGTGGGAAAGAGGTTTCAAATGCCCTCCACTGTAAAGTGAGGAAAGGGAGTTCAATTCAGTAACATTGTACAAAACATGTTTAAAAAAGAAACCTTAAATGGTATATTAATATCTACCAGGTACACATACACACACATGCACAAAGCTTGACCAACAGAAGATAGGTCCTAAGTTTGGGTAAAGACACTGCTACAAATAATTCTGTGACAGTCAACTCTATTAAAAAGAGAAAGATATCATTTCATTTCAGGTTTTAATACTCATTCTCATGCTGTGCTTTGTGGAAACAAAAAAAACTAACAAAACAAATAGAAAAGCTTATCTAATTGTATGACTAAGGACACACACCCAAGTGCACTGATGCTAGTGTAGTGAGAGCTGATAAAATACACACTACAGGTTAATGTTTAACTCTGGTCTCTGCTGCACATTTTGAATGACCTGTTTTAGCCTGGCCAGTGGTTTACCTGCTAGTGAAAATTATTATTATTATTGTTACTATTGTTTTTTTGTTTTTTTCTTCATGAAACTTGGACTGAAATTTTTTAGGAAAGTGACAAACTTAAAAGCTTTCCTTGCTGTTCTTCTGTGCAGAGAAATCTGATTACTGTAACTCAACCAGTCTTTGTTATGCCATAAAAAACATCACTAAGAGATATTTTAAATTTAAGAGCACATACAAATCATCTTTGGGGTCTTTCAGGATTTTTGAATTTAGTGCAAGTGGCTTAATGAAAGAAACAACAGGACCAAGCCTATTAAAAATGTTACACACAAATGGACATAATTAGTCATCAAGGGAATAAATGAAAGTGTTTGAGCAAGCATGTACATTTGTTAGACCAGAATAGAAGTAGACCTAGAAATATGTTATTTTGCAACAACGGATTGGATGAACTTTTACAGAATGCTGGCAAAAATCAAACTGATTTTAAACTGAAGAGAAACTGCAATACAAAGCTCAGCTTTGATACAAATACATAAAGGGAAATCCCTTTGTTAATAGTTTCTAACCTTTGTCCTAAAACATAAAAATACATCAGTGCTGGAGTGGTACATGCGAGGTGTTGTAAAGCAAAATGGTACCTAAAGAAAGTTTTATTTAGCCCAAAGATTTATTATGATTTTATCATTAAATATAAAACTCAGAACAAGCATCAGTTGGCTGCTTGCTTCAGATGCTAAATGAAATGCTTCTATTTGCATTATTACCAACCTTGTAAAGATACATAATAATAAGTAATAATAGTTGTGTAAGTCCAGCTCTGCAGTAAAATAAAAATAACAACAAAGCCAAAAACATTTAAATTAAATTTAAATACATTTCAAAATCTTGATTTATTTGCTGTTATTGTACACATGGCTTGTGAAGCCTTTTCATGGAAAGAATGCTTGACCAGTGAGATGGAAACATGTCGGCGCTAAATGATTCCATGTCAACGGCCATTTTTCTGTCTTCAAAATGATGTCACAGAAGGGTCGCATTCCAGAATCCAAGCATATTGTCCAGAGCACTTGTCATGGAAATGTTCATGACTGTTAGGACACAAATGGGGGTTTTCCACTGACTGGTACCAGCTTGGTTCGGTTCAGTTCGGTTCTACTCTGTTCAGTTTGGTTTCGGACCTACAATTTTCCACTACAATTAAAGTATTGCCTTCATGTAACTGGTTGCTATAAACATAACAAGCTAGCATGAGCGGAGCGCTGCTGAGGTAAACACTCATCTAGCTCCGCTTCCACCAAGCACGGCCTTCCGTTCTACCATAATTAATAAGTTTCCTGATGCTAACACCAGAGATGTTCACAAGTCATTTTTACCAAGTCCAAGTCAAGTCACAAGTCTTTGTTTGTGCGACTTGAGTGCAACTCGAGTCCGAGTCTCAGACTCGAGTCCCCATCTCTGGCTAACACTCACTGTCAGAAAGCTGAGGCAGAGAAAGTAGTATCCTGAGGTACTTTAAAAATGCCGGGCGGTTTGTCTGGGTTCAGTAAACAACACTTACGTAACAATCAATAGCGACCACCAATCAGTAACCTACAATATGTACACGTCTGTCAGGTCTGGAGGCTTTGTTGGTGGGTGGCCGGGAGAGGGCCCTAAGTTATGTTGGGATATTGTTATCTGTTAGTACTTTTATTTTGATATGTTGAGCACCGCCGGCAGTGAGTTTGTCTATTATGAGTTTCAGCTGCCGGGGTGCTCAAAGAGAGGATTCTGATTTTCCTTGGTTGTGCTTGTTTGTGTTTTTTGTATTTAAGTTCTGTTGGGACTGACCTGTGTTGTCGGTCCACCGTCATTACAGCCATCATCATAGAAGAGGTGTTTGTGTTATTCCTTTTCAAAGCTGTATCAAGCACTGTCAGGCCCTCAAGCCTGTTTTGTTTTGGGGAAAAATAAAGAAAGACTAAAGAAAGAATAATGGACGCCTGTCTTCCTGGGAGAAAAGGGGGGTGACGTGACAACGTCATCATTTAGTATTGGTTCAGCACGCTTGGAACCTTGGCCAAGGTGGTACCAAGAATGGGACCGGGTACCAGGTACCAGGTACCAGATTTTAGTTATGGAAAGGCAAAAAAGCGAGTAGAGTTGAACCGAACCGAGCTAGTGGAAAACCCCCAAAAGACAACCATAGAGACTGAAACTCCTCAAAGTTCTCTTAAAGCTTTGCCAAAATGTTTTTTATTTTAAGAAATGGAGATTTGAGGGGTCAGGGAGGGTGAAAAGAAAATATTAAATATATTGTGGCTGTCATAATGGATCTCTCCAAAATTACATGTAGTAGCCTACACAAATAGACAGCTGGTCCAGCAGGAAAACAAGGCTGGAATGCTTATATGCTTCTCAGCCTGCTTAAAACTACCTAACACTACTACCTTACCTCTTTTTATGTCAGTAGGCCATGCCACCTCCTGGAGGGGGAGATAGATAAGACATCCATGTGCTTTTTAGTTTTACATAGAGATCCTTCTACTATGCGTGTTATAAAAAATAACATAATCACCAAATTTGCCATAGCCTAAATCAATAAACCCCATTACATGATGTTGCAACCAGATTTACTTAAAGATTTGAAAGGGTCTTTTAACTGGGAAAACCTCTGTGCTTATTATTTATGTGTAAATCTTAAATATATTGAAGAATACAGCACACATAATTTTGCATATAACCCAGATGTTGTTGTTGAGCCAAGACAAGTTTGTAAAATCCCATCCTGTTTTACACCTTCTGTCGTGCCCTGCTGTTGTTTGCTTTGAGCCATGTGGTTTTTGTTTTGATCCTTAGCTCCACCTTGTCCTGCCTCTATGATCAGTGCACACACCAGTGTGTTTGTAAACTCTCCTTATTCAGATGTTCCCCATCCCTGTCCTCTTCAAATACTTCTTTGTCTTTGTTCCCATTGTCAGTCAACTCTGGCACTACCCTTCTCTTTACAACCACAACTTGAATGCAGTGAGTGAAGATTTTATTTATTGTCAGTGTCTGGAGGAGGTGACTTGGCCAGGCAGGGGGGAGAAGCTACTCCATAGAGTGGTCATGAGCTACTTAGCTAGCTAATCTGTGGGCTAGCTCAGATGGCTTGGTTGGGGCCACTGTCTGGGCTTTGAACTGGCCTCTCTCCCTGGAACATCTCATGTGCTAGGACAAAAGCCAGAAGGCTACTCAGGGGCATGTACGGTGTAGTGCGGCTGAGGCAGCCGAGAACAGCATCACTGTTGCGGATGTTGGACCCGCGGAATGGACTTCTGTGGCACCTGACCTGAGAAGGTGCTTGTCACTGCTGCCCCTCGTGGTACTTGGGAGAACTTCTCATCACTGCTGGTTCTGCTGTTTCTGAGGTTTCCAAATCACTGCCTACACCATCAGCTTTGCACCTCCCGATGCTCTTGAGTTTCTTATCGCTGATGGTACCTTCTGCTGTTTCTGCTGGGTTTCAAGTCACTGCCACTGCTTCCAGATTCTCCAAAGAGCTCCTTATTACTGCCAACAGCCTCTGCTGTTCCGCAGAACTGTCTGTTGCCCCTGGCACTGCCTGCTTTTCTGGAGAGCACCTTGTAACTGCCAACAATCCCTGTTGCTCCAGAAAGCTTCTCATTGCTGCCAATGATCCCTGCTGCTCCAGAGAGCTCCTTGTGGCCACCAGTGTCCCCTGTTGTTTCAGAGAGCTTCTCGCCACTGCCAACAGTCCCTGCTGCTCCAAAGGGGTCTTCATCCCCAGCATCCCTGTGACCTGGTTCCATGCTGCAGGCATCCCTGTCTCCTGGTTCCGCATTGCTGGAAGCTAAGCTGCCTGGTTCTTTGTTGCCAGCAGATGTCCTGGAGATGTGCTCAACCTGTGACGAGAAGGACAGTCCTTCATCTAGCATGACACCTTCTTTGAAAAGGTGAGAACAGAGTCCCCAAAAGAAAAGTAGAGGTCAAGGCTTGGTGATGGACTCCATTTGATGAGGAGAAGCTCAGTCTTGATGGGATTCAGTTTCTATCCAAGAAGAGATGTCAGCCAGACAGTCTAAGAGGTGGGTTTAGACCTGATTGTCATTGGAGGGGAAAGAGAGAATAAGAGAATAATTCCTCATAATTATGGATGGAGGGCTGCCGAAAATGTGGCAGCCACCATTGCAGGAGCCCAGGATGTGGCTCTGGCCTAGCCTGCGCCTGTCAGGTCTAGGGTCAGTCACTGTGGGCGGCTGCTAGAGGCCGCCAGAGAATCACCTGTGGTTATTCCTGATCACACTGGGTTTAGTTAAGCAATTATTGGTGTCACCTGCCGGTGTGATCAGGAGTAGGTGGTTCTATGTTGAGATTGGGTATTTTTGCATTGGGTTCATGTATTTAAGTTAGTTTGAGGTGGACCTCAGTATCGGTCCACCGTTGCCCTGGCTTTCTGTTGGTTTTTATGTTTCAATAAAGAACCTTAAAGCATGGATGTCTGCCCATTCATCTGCTGCATTTTGATCAAGAGAGTGGAGACGTGACAGATGGCCCGATCGACCAAACAAAGGTGCCACAGATGTGGTGTGGGGGAGTGAGGAGCTCTCCCCAGTGGAAGAAAAATGCTCCTGAGAGAGCTCTCTGTACTCTCCCAGGAGCTGATAACTCGGGACATGGCTGCTGGCTACAGCCCTTGGTGCCAGGGACCTCGTCCAGCGAGGAGGAAGTGGGTACGGAAGCCTGCTTTGAGCACCCTGACAAAGGTGTGCTCTTTCAGTCCTCCCGCTGGCATCCAGCCAGGATCCTCGACCTGTGTGGTGGAAGCAGACACGGAAGCCCGCCTTGAGTGCCCCGACGAAGGCGTCGGACAGGGGGGCTCTTTTGGCCCTCCTGCTGGGTCCGAGGGCCCTAGAGCAAGAGGTCGCTGAAGCTGACACACTACTGCAGAGCCCATCAGCCCCGCTCCCGAGCCACGAAGCTCCGCCCGCTGAGATTGCGCTCACGACCGTGGAGACCACACTCACCAGTGCCGAGACCACGCTCACGAGCGCCCAGACCACGCTCATTAGTGGCGAGACCATGCTCCGGCAGCCCATACCTGCATCCCGGAGACAGCTGCAGCCTCCAACGCCAGCCCCCCGACTTCACCCTCCAAAGCCAGGTAGCATAGCTTGGGTTAGTGTAGGGGCGAGAGCAGGCATCTCAGAGCTTACAGATTTATTAGGCCCTTTAGAAGTGCCATCGGGCTCTTTAGTAGAGCCATTAGAGCCCACATTAGCCAAGCAGCTTAGCCTGTTAGCTCAGCCGCTAAACTCATTAGCCCAGCTGTGTATAATAGAGATGCAGATAGCCGCTGAGGGGCTTTTCAAGGGATTTGTAGCCGCAGAGGGGTCTATAAAGGGGGTTGTAGATTTGTTAGGCCTATTAGAGGAGCCGCTAGGCTCACTAATAGAACTTCTACAGGCCACAGTAGCCGTAGCCGAGAGGCCTGTAGCCGTAGCCGAGAGGCCTGTAGCCGTAGCCGCCCATGTAGGGCCTAGAGGGGCTAGCGAGGGGCCTGGAGAGGCTAGCGAGGGGCCTGGAGAGGCTAGTGAGGGGCCTAGAGAGGCTAGCCAGGGGCTTGTAGAAGCTAGTGAGGGACCTAGAGAGGCTAACAAGGGGCTAACAAAAGTAGCAGAGGCCCGAAATTAAAATAGCAGAAAGTTAATAGATCTGCAAGGCCCATTAAATGAACCACGAGGCCTGTTGGCCAAACCACTAAGGCCCTTAGTAGTGCCTGTAGCAGGCTGCCTAGAGCCTGTAGCAGGGCTTCTCATCTCACGTGAGGGGCCTAGGGAGGCTAGAGAGGGGCCATTACCAGCCAAAGAGGGACCAGAAACCCCACCAGGGGATGAGGGCCTTCCCCTGAATTTTTTTTGGGGGGTACTGGGGTCTTTGAGGGCTCTGGAGGAGCTCCCCGACATGGCTTGGGACCTGGCGAACAAGGAAGGGCTCCCAGGAGGGAGCTCCACGGAGGGAGCTCAGCCCCAGAGGACAGCAAGGGGCTCCCGGAGGGCTCCGGTGGAGTCCACGAAGGGGGTTCCACTCTCGAAGACAGGGAGAGGTTGCAGGTAAGGGGCCCTGGCTCGGAGGTTGCAGGTAAGGGGCCCTGGCAGCGAGGAGTTCCCCACTGAAAGGCTCCCAGGAGGTGGTTCTGACCCAGAGGACAGCAAGGGGCTCCCTGAGGGCTTCAAGGACAGAGAGGGACTCCAGGCTCCGGTGGAGTCCACGAAGGGGGTTCCACTCTCGAAGACAGGGAGAGGTTGCAGGTAAGGGGCCCTGGTTCGGAGGTTGCAGGTAAGGGGCCCTGGCAGCGAGGAGTTCCCCACTGAAAGGCTCCCAGGAGGGGGTTCTGACCCAGAGGACAGCAAGGGGCTCCCTGAGGGCTTCAAGGACAGAGAGGGACTCCAGGTAAGGGGCCCCAATGCCAAGGACGGCGAGGGCTTCCTCACAGAGGGGCTCCCAGGAGGGGGCTTCGCCCTCAAGGACAGAGAGGGGCTCCTGGTGGAGGGCTTTGCCCCAGAGGACAGTGAGGGGCTCCCGTTAAGGGGCTCCCTGAATAGAGACTGGGACTCACCCGGGCCACCCTGGCCATGTGGAACGCCGGCCAGGATGTAGTTCTAAGAGAGACGGCTGGGTAGGGCTCATGGGACGCTTCCCTTTGCCTCTGCCTTCCCTGCCTTCTCCATTTAGGTGTTGTGGGGGTGGGTTTGCGCTCTGGGAGGGCGTTGTAGGAGGGGGGGTACTGTCAGGACTAGGGTCAGTCACTGTGGGTGGCTGCTAGAGGCTGCCAGAGAATTAGCTGTGGTTATTCCTGGTCACACCAGGTTTAGTTAAGCAATTTTTGGTGTCAGCTGCCGGTGTGATCAGGAGTAAGCGGTTCTATGTTGGGATTGGGTGTTTTTGAGTTTGGTTCATGTATTTAAGTTAGTTTGAGGTAGACCTCAGTATCGGTCCACCATTGCCCTGGGTTTATGTTGGTTTTGGTGTTTCAATAAAGAACCAGCCTGTTTTGGTCCAGCCTGCCCCTGCCCTTCAACCCGAGTATCCACAGTAATGTCTTCAGTTCTTGTTCACCCTGTACCTATATCTTACGCTCTGTTTCTGTTTCTGTCCCTGTGGAAGTTTTTGTCCTTGTCCAGGGGTCTCTCTCTTTCTCTCTCTCTCTCTCTCTGTCTCTCTCTCTCTCTCTGTCTCTCTCTCCCTCTCTCGCTCTGTCTATCCCCTGTCTGTGTGGTTGTACCTGTAGTTGTTTCTGTTCCTGTCATGGACCCTGTCTCTGTCACTTCTCAGGTGCTTCCGGTCCCTGTCACGTCTCATTCCTATATACAGTCTCCCATTCCATCTAGTGTCAGGACCCCTGCTCCCTCCAGTGTCCAGTTTCTTCAGCTTGTTCTGTCTGTTTCTTCATTCCTCCTGTCCAGCCCTTTACCCAACCTCGTGGCCAGCTCCTGGGATGGATTGTTTTTGCATATCAGGACATGTACACTAGAGGTTGGGTTTCTGAAACATTCCCTCCCCTTTTGGCCCCTTCTGTTATGAATTACCTTTGTTTTGCTTTGTGCTATGTGTTTTTTGTTTTGATCCCTAGCTCCACCCTTGTCCTCACTGGTGTGCTCACCGGTGTGTTTGTAACACCTCCTCACCCAGATGTTCCCCATCCCTGTCCTCTTTAAATACTTTTGTGTCTTTGTTCCCATTGTCGGTCAACTGTGACACTACTCTTATCATCTCTGTCTTTAGTCCTGACACCTTGTATGTTTTCCTGTTCATTTTCCCTCTGCTTGTTTAACCTGTGGATTTGTGTTTCTTCAGCATTTATGCATAAAACCTTCACTCACACTCATGTCTCCTCAAATCCTACCTAAAGATG
Organism: Alestes dentex; assembly: GCA_037576975.1. Classification (NCBI taxonomy): domain Eukaryota; kingdom Metazoa; phylum Chordata; class Actinopteri; order Characiformes; family Alestidae; genus Alestes; species Alestes dentex. The sequence continues at coordinate 1,724 of JBBIGA010024699.1, read as the reverse complement.
TAACATTACGTTTAGTGTCTTCATTTTGATACTAATTGTTTGTGTAAATGTATAACAAAGACTTTACTCAGCCTGCTGAAACTGCATCTAGCTAGCACTTCATTAAAGTGATTAAAGTCAGTGTTTAGGATTTGCATGGGACTGTGAGCTATAAAAATTAACAAAACATTCCCATGCAGCATTGCTGCCCTTTGTGACAATATATTCATATTCAATGCATATATAACTTTTGTTTGTGAGCCCTGGTTTTGTTGATTTTCTAAGAGAAAAGACATACACATTCTCAACCAATGCATAAAATGTGCAAAAACTTTTGCACAGGCTACATTGTATTTTATTGTTTTGTGTTTTGTTGTTTATATTTATTTATTTAATTTAATTTATTTTGTACACTGTTTTTTATTTTCAAAAATTTTTAAGAAGTTATAAGAGTGATGAACTTAACCTCTGGTGAAGTGGCCACCTTGCAGTTTAATTGGTTACACTACTTTAATTGTTTTGCTCCCAGTGTACCACACCCCTTCTATGTTGATGTAGATGAGCCCAGTCTCATGAGTTTTCGTGAAGCCATCATGATATACAATGTAATCAAAATACATGCTGCGATCACGCTTTAGGGCTTTTTTTTGTGCTAGGACAACGCTTCACTTTTTCCTGCTAGGACAACGCTTCACTATTTTAATGCGTACTGCGTTACACCACCAGTATCAGTGCTAACTGGCGACTGAGGGACAGTAGGAGAGAAATAATGAGTTGATTCCTTATCGTTTTTTTTGCGAAGTGGTTGAAACAGGTTGAAATGCTGTGAGATGGGGAAAGTCTCTAACCCTAACCCTAACCCTAACAGTCACCAGTTAGCGCAGATTCTGGCGGCATCACGCAGTGCGCATCCTGGTGTCCTCATAATTAAAGTCTCTTATGAATTATGCTGGACAGCACATTTGGCAAGGCCACATATAATTTCTGTGACATCCTTCCCTGCAATGTACTCTTCCTCATGTTTAGACGCCTTAAGAAAACTTCACCGCTCCTAAATAGTCCATTAATTAGTAAGTAAAGTAAATTACCAAATGAAATGAAATCACATATGCTTGGTTCATGTCCAAACATGTGTTGATAGATTTAAGCTATTAAGTTATTGTTGTTTATTTTAGCCATAACACCATCATGAATATAATGAAAACAGCCTTGACATGAGCCTCTGCACCAACAGAGGGTAGTCTTGCCTAAAAAAAGTAAATCAGTACGGCGCTTCCAGAGCCATGGGTAGCTGGAGGCATGCAACGACAACAAAGACAACTGTGCCTCTCAGTCAACAACATGGTTCATCCCCCAACATCCTAAGACAGTAGGCTGGACGTTTACTATGATTACATCCGCAGCCTCACCACTCTCTCCCCTCTCCCACCACAGCAAAGATCAGCACTGAAGCACATCACGGGGCATGCGTGACACACTTGAAGCTTGAAGCTACAAAACACAGTCTATCCAACAGACGTTCCTGCTAGGGCCAGTTTTGGTGCATTTCGACTGCACTAGTGCAGAGGCCACAGTGCAGCGGAAATGGGTTTCAATAGGAGAGATGCATGTTTATTTGAAGATAAAATTGGTAAGAATTTTACAAGGGTAACAAAGCCAGTTGTGAATATTCTGTGTTTTGTAATTGGTCAGTAAATTCTATAAACATTCTGTAAACATTCTGTAAACATTCTTTTATATATATA
>JBBIGA010024681.1:0-14265 GCA_037576975.1 Alestes dentex | reverse complement strand
ACTTGACTTGGACTCGAGCACAAAGACTTGAGACTTGACTTGGACTTGGGAAAAATGACTTGTGAACATCTCTGTTATCAGAATCAGAAAACTTTATTGATTCAGAGGAAATTGCTTGTGCGAGTACTGCAAAAACAAACAGAGACACAAAGACAAGAGCAAGATAAAATATATTAAAAAGTAAAACGAATAGAAGTAAAAATAAAACTAACAGAGGTAAAAATAAAACTAATAAAAGTAATCTGAAAACAAAAGTGTTGATAAGTATATGTTACAGACCAAAAAAACCTTCTCCGCTTTAAATCCTTATTAAGTACTGAAATATAAGTCTAATGCAGTGTAACACACAGCCAAAGGTGTCATTTATTTTTAGAGTATATGCAAAGAAAATGCCATTGGAAATCGCAGTTCAGCTTCAACTGGTCCTATACACTGTGCTTAGCTGGAAATAAACGTGTAATATTTCATTTCACAGCTTTTCACAGGCCATCCTTTTTTAATCTGAGTAGAAGAGGGCAAATCTCACTTCACAGGACCTGAAAGCCTTTTAACGGTATGTTGCACTTTGCTCTCTCTCTCTCTCTCTCTCTCTCTCTCTCAAACATACACACACTACCTCTCTCTCCCTCTCAAACACGCTCTCTCTCTCTCTCTCTCTCTCCCTCTCTCACACACACACACACACACACACACACTACCTCTCTCTCTCTCTCTCTCACCGTTTCTAGCTTCTTTTGTAAACAGTTGCAATATGACGCGCATGGAAAGTGAGTGTTTGTGTGCGTGAGTGAGTGTGCGTGCGTGCGCGGTCGTGTGTGTGTGTGTGTGTAAATACCACTGCATACTCCTCAGCGGCTGAAGTCGGGATAAACATGGATCTGATACGGTGAGAAACCCAATTTATTTTCTTTTTTCACCCTTCCTCCAAACGCACACGGGGTCCAAGGGGGCGACCTGTAAAGTTACTGTAAAGTCTGTACAGGTACTCATGTATTACATTCCTTGCATATAAACCCCTTTTACTTAAATTCCTGATATACTAAGGTTATTGCAATGGTGGTACAATTTTATTGATCGAAATGACCATTTTGTCAGTCAAGTAGCCATGAGCTGCGGGGAATAAGACTGACCACTTGTGACTAGTGGTTGCTCGGTTTTTGCAAATCTCTGTACTGTGTTGAAGTAGCGCTTTTTCCGCTACATTAACCTACAAGAGTAGAAGCAGACAGATTTAGCATTGTTTTCACACACAAACTCAGATCAAAGCTGCACCGTGGTGCAGCTATTCAGATTTAGCGTCTTTCACCACCTAAAGCTAATCTGGTTACATTTAGTGTAACATATGACTTCAGTTATCTCTCATATTTCCATTCACTTCAACATGATTATTCAGCTCATGATGGAATTGTAACATTTAATTGCAGTTTATTCCTTTGGAGTTCTCTTTGGAAAAAGTAGCAAAATATACAGTCTAAATCTGTTCTCTAGATCTAATTCACTGAAATGCATTTATTATTGTCCATTTTAAGTAGACCAGTTGCATGTATTTTATGTATACACGTTTACCGTTTGGTTAATTAAACTGTAATTAATTAATTAATTAATTAATACTTTGTAACAGGCTAAAAAAAATAAAATCAGATCAGATTTAGATCTGTCGAATCTGGAGGCTAAGTCAACACTTTCAGACCAGACCACCTTAAACCGTGGAATAGTTTTAATCCCTGTTGTGAATGGTTTCAGTTGTGGACAGGGGTAATTATGGGCATTCTGACTGGTCTGTAGCTTTGCTGCCCCATACATAAAAAGCTACAGTGCACTGTGTGTTCTGTCACTATTGCACTTTATAACAATCGACATTAATGTTTTCAGCAATTTGTGCTGCGTAGCTCTTATGTGGGATTAGGACATTAATCAGCCTTCGGTGCCTATTACCCTGTTTATAAGTCACTGGTTATTCTTTCTTGAACCACATTTGGTAGGTACTAACCACTGCATACCTGGAACATCTCACAAGACCTGCCATTTCCTAGATACTCAGGACACCCCTCTGTTCCTGCAATATTTTATGGAATGGGCCTTCTACTTATCTTCAAAAATGCAACTTTACAGGAGAAGAAAAATCATTTTTTGGACCTTTTCTGCTGTTGTGTTCACCATGAAATTTTGGTACCGCATAAAGCCAGATGGTACTTACTTACGTTCACACTTTCTCCAATACCACTGCTATATTCAGAATAATAATGATAATTAATGTCTGGTTAACAATGGATCATAAACATACTAAAATGGGGTGGAATGTGGCTGATAAATGATGCATTTCACATAACAAATGAACTGCAGAAAAAGAAAAATGGCCATAAATATATGTGAAGTTAGAATGTTTTCTCTCATGTGTTTTCCACAGGGTTTTGACAGCTGTGCCCCTGTGTGTTAGCCTTGCGGTGGCCCAAGTCCTCCTGCTGAATGACATGTATGGAAGTCTGCAGTCACCAAGCTTTCCCGAACCCTACCCAAAGGACAGAGACATCCAGTGGAACATTAGCATTCCAGATGGATATCGAATTCGCCTCTATTTCATGCACTTTGATGTTGAACCATCATACCTGTGTGAATACGACTATGTGAAGGTAAGTGGTCTGTTCGATTCCATTCCCCTATAGGATATTCAGTTGTCTGATAAATAAGACAATAATTATTGCTTTTTGTCTATAATTATTATTATGCCTGATATAGAAATCGCAACTAAATAATTATCTCCAATAATTGGTACAATGATATGATTGTTCCCCTGGGTAGACCACTGCTGTACCAGTGCACACACATACATATATGTATTAAATGTTTTAAACATTTGGTTTCAACAATATTGAGTTAATTATCCATCCCGAAATTCTGTATCTGTGCATCCCTAACCTAAAAGGGCTCAGGCACACCTGACTGCAAGGCCTTATGATACCATATGATAATAAAAAATCACACTTTTGCACTGATAGTGTTAAAACTGTGACAACTGTGACATTTTTAACTTCAACTGGGCTGTTTGCCAGCTTCACGAGCCACAGGACTCATCAGCTTGCATTGTATGTGCTGGTGGAAAGTCTTGATGGACAGTTGAAGCAGACGCCTTAGTTTCCCTGACGATGGAGTCAAAAGCATTTATTTCACAGCAGCCAATGGGCTTCCTGGACCATTGTGTGTATATTCATATTCAAATTTCCCCAAATGGTGCCACGGCAACCCACCATTGCATTTCACGGTAGCAATAGACTAATGAGCCACCAGACACAAAAGGCATAGAATGCAGCCCTGCCTCTGCCCCACAAGCACGTACATATAACCGTTCTCACAACAGACAAGTGCACATAAATACATATTACAGTTTTTCTCAAGTGCTTATACACTTGTATTTTGCACAGTCCATAGTTGCTAAACACAGTAAACATATTTACTGTGGTTTCCTGTCATTACTAATTGTTCAAACAAACACTTTTTAAATCATACTGTTTCTAAGCTCAAATTTCATGATTATCTGTCATTTTTTTAAAAAAAGAAATAAATAGTTTATAAAATAAAATAAACAAATACTGTATGCTTGTGGGGCCCAGGCTTTTGATGGCTTTAAGAAACTCCCTATGCACTTATAGCATGAAACAGCTCTGATTATCAGTATCATTGATCTATTTTCTTGTAAATTTCATGATTTTAATGTATCTGATCCAGCCATTCAGGTACCTCCGAAGGAGCTGTGGCAGTTACCAGCAAACTAGACTTGGTAGGAGGGTAGATCGGAGATCTAGAAAAGGAGCAGAGATGGTGATCACTAGGTTGATGGACAGGATTTGTTTTGATAAGTTGCAAAAATTTTAATTTACTCTAAGACCTTACTTTACTTTAAGACCTTTTCATTTTCAAAAACAATCAGTAGATCTTGTGTTGTGACAGGAGTTCAAAAGGTTTAACATGCATAGCATTGCTGCAGTTGAGTAGCTTTCGTAAGCTCCTTAAATCATGTGTGTTTGTGTGTGTGTGTTTGTGTGTGTGTGTGTCTGTGTATGTGTGTGAGTGTGTGTGTGTGTGTGTGTGTGTGTTCTCTCTGTTAGCTGTACATGAACCACAGTTCATTGACATGTAGTATAAGCACTCAAACTTGAGGGCAGATAAAAGAATATCTGTGTGTGTTTGTTATTGTGTGGATATGTGTATTTGCCTGTATATATGTGTGTACATATCGCAATAAGCTAAGAAGCTGACAGTGTTTTAACATTTTTTGTGCTGACCTTCTCATGAACTACCTGTTTGTCTTTGTGTGCAGGTGTACTCCGAGACAGAGGAGCTGGCAGTGTTTTGTGGCAGAGAGAGCACAGACACTGAACGGGTTCCAGCTGATGAGGTTATTTTGTCTCCAGGGAGCAGGCTCAGTGTGGCATTCCGCTCTGACTTTTCTAATGAGGAGCGCTACTCTGGGTTTGAGGCACACTACAGTGCAGTGGGTAAAATCTGCTAATTCACAAAACCTTATATCTTTACAGTTCTAGTAACTTTACAGAATAAGTTATTATTCTGATCCTCATATAATTTTGCCACTACATGAAAGACAGCAGCTACTTTCAAATTATATGTTAAAAATTTCGAAGGATTTTCTCATGTAAATCTGAAATAGATAAAGGGGATATTTCTAAGTATCCACTTGACTTGAAATGATTAAACTCATGCGAAACACCTGTGAAAAACCTGGTTGATCCCCAAGGTGTCACAGCCAGATAAATAGTAAGCCATTCTCAACAAGACATTACTGAGAATAGAATTTGAGTAAACAGTTTGTGTAAAAATGTTTACTTTCTAAATTTGAACTGAGGGTATTTGGACTGTGAGCAATTCTTTACTTGAATCATTATTTCACTGAAACAACACTGGTTTTACTTGCGGATAAACAATCTAGTATTTTTCCAACTCTGTCAAAGTAATTCCTGAGCTGAATTAGGAGTATCTTAAACATTTTGTGATGTGAAGAAACCCTGGAGTGGTTTGTGATTGCTTGCCTAAACCATTATCCTAAACATTATAAAACATGTTTATCTTTTTATCCATTTGGGACAGTTAATCTAAATGAATTTTACCTGCTTAAACTTCAGGCTTAAACTTGTGACTTCTTATTCAGTAACTACTTTTATAACATTGAGTAACTAATATAACTGTAGGTTTTGCAGGTATAATGTAGAAGAGCTGGAGTGCTGCCCACATACATATCCTTAGAGTTTAAAGGATATTGTGCAGTGTTGTGTTCCCAGAAGTTAGAGGCCCTTGCTTAGCTATTTTCACATTTACAAAAGTAAATTTGTTCATATTTTCTCTGTTTTTCTATGTCTTCCCTCTATCTCTCTATAGATATAGATGAATGTAGGGATAAAAATGATGAAGATCTGGCCTGTGATCACTTCTGTCATAACCACATTGGTGGCTACTACTGCTCCTGTCGCTTTGGATACCAACTTCATTCTGACAACAGAACCTGCAAAGGTAAATGTCAAAGCACAGCAAAAAGGAAGAAAATAGAAATGTGTATTTCTTGAGGTAAATGGTTGCATTGTACATGCGGTTATGAAGCTATGGCCTTGGTGATTGCTAGGGTGTTGCTACCCAATTGCAATGGTATTTCTGGCGGTTTGGTCTTGTTAGGGTGTTATTACATGGTTGCTTCCATTGCACAATCACTAATAATAGTCCATCATAAAAGAGTGTTCGCTGATAAACACATGCTGATTGGTGAATAATACTTAATACTTCATACTTAATACTGTGAGTTATTATTATCTATTCTGGCTTTTATGGTCCTTAATTGCAATGTGCAAAGCAATCACAAATGAAAAATGTTTAAGTTGTGAACAAACTGTCGCAATTACAGATACCATTTTTCCTTTAAGTATAAATTCAAAATATTCTTATGCAAACATTACAAAATCATGAAAAACCATTCCAGACCATCATTCCTCCTCCATCAAATCTTAGTTTATGCATTCCTTTGGGTGATGTTTTCCTGGCATCCGCCAAACCCAGATTCATCCATAAGCGTGCCAGATAAGGAGCATGATTAATCAAAGCAGAAAAGTAAAGTAAAGTGGCCCCTTATAGTCACACGTGATCATACCACAGCACAAAGTGTGAACAATGTGAAAGTCTTTCTCTGCATTTAACCCATTCACCAAGTAAAGCAGTGGGCTGCCACCAGCGAGGGGCATCCGGGGAGCAGTGTGTGGGGACGGTACCTTGCTACCCATGACCTTCTGATCTTAGGGCAAACTCCCTAACCACTAAGCCACATGTTCCCACCAGTCTTGTGATGGCATCCCAGGTGGTTACTATTGTGATATTAGGTAGTTACTACAGTTTCCTAGATGGTTGCTGGGGTGATGCTAGCTACTTGGCCGCTCTGGTGTTGCTTGGGGTTTGCTTTGTATTACACAATACTGTATCACTCATAATGTGCCATCATACTGAAATAGTGTTAGGGTTAGGGTTTTGCTTGATGTTTAGTAATTAATATCAGAATAATTAATGTCTCTTTTGAACTCATGTTTGTGTTGTTTTATTCAAATCACACATCAAATGGTAAATGGAACAATTTCTTTTTAGGCAATGGAAACCCATTTCATGAAGCTGCTGACAGACAGACAGACAGACTTTTGCTGCTCGTAGTTGCAGCCATTTCACAATAATAGCATTTACAGTTGACCGGGGCAAGTCTAGCAGGGTATATTTAACAAAAATGACTTGTGGGAAAAGAGGCATGATAGGTACAACTCATTCTATTGCCCTTGTTTGTCTATGGAGATTTCATGGTTATTTAATTGATTATTAATGCCTGATTTAGTTTAAGTGTTTTAACCACACTCATTGCCAGCAAGCATTAATAATCAATTAAATAACCATGAAATCTCCATGGACAAACAAGGACAATAGAATGAGTCGTACTGAGAACCTCAGTCACTTCAAACGTGGCGCTGTCATATCATGCCTCTTGGGAGTCTGCATACTTTTGGCCATATGCTGTACATTGTCAGTCAGGGATGGAAAGAGAAACCTCAAAAATAGATATATTTTAAAATAAATGTAACAGTGGAAGCTGGCAAACTACAGGGCCATGATTCACAGTATGTGACTTCAAAGTGTCTGTTAGAAAAACATTTTAATATTTTAAGTCCCTATGATGATGGAGTTACTTGCTAGGCCCCTCCCCACCATTTATGTGTAAAAAAGTAAACTATTCAGCTGACCTACCTGGACCATGAGATTTTTGGTTATGCAGCCTAACTGAAACTATAATTTCAGAAAAACAGTTGAACAAATGGGCAATGTCAAACAAGTTATTTTAAATTGTTCTTAAACCAGCGTGAAAGAGCTTCCTCTCAAATACAAGGATTGTTTGTTCTGAGCTCAGAGAGAAATTGGTAAGCTAGGATTAGTGGCTGGAATTCCTGACCAAAGTCAGTTACTTCAGGAAAGTCTTACTGAGGTCCAGATCAGGAGGGCTCTGTTGTGTAATTCAGACTGAGCAATTAAACCTTATTTATACTGGAGTGAAAAGGAAGTAGGTTACGAGGGTTGTGGTATAGAGGCTTGAGAACTTTGCTCTTTATGTGATTTAAATGAGAGTGGTGGCTCTAAATTGTTGTCTGTGTGAGAGTTACAGTGACAGTCCAAAGCATTTGACAGCATGCAATATGCAATAGATTTAGTGTCATATTCAGTATAATGTAGAATTTATTTTTGATGTATATGTATGTGTGTGTGTGTGTGTGTGTGTGTGTGTGACTGACTGTGTGTCTGTTTTATGTCCACTTCTTGCCTCTGTCTGGCCGATGGTAACTGAAAGCTGACTGGTAAATATTTACATTTGAGCTGCCAGTGAAATCTGAGCAATGCTCAGGGAAACGGAAGCCACACAACTTCATTGCTCAGTTGTTATTATTAAAAATGAATGAGATACAGTGCACCATGTTAGTAATTTTTGTGTATGTATGTATTTTTTGTTTTATATACAATTTGAATTTTTTGTCATGCTCCTTAACCATTCAACAAATTTTGCTTGTTGAATGGTTGCACTCTTATCCAAAATCATTGAAAAGGCAGCCTCAGAATTCCTCTCTAAGAATGACCTCCTTGTTCCAAACTAGTCTGATTTCAGTGATTAAAGCTTTAAAATCAGCCAGGGTGGCAGCTCAGTCCTTGGCTCTTATCCTTCTGGATCTATCAGCTACCTCTGATACAGCTGATCACAACATTATTCTCTCCATACACTCAGACATTGGCATCTCAGGCAGAGTTCATTCTTGGTTCAAATCTTACCTCTATGTGCATTCATTCAAGGTATAATGGTTGGGTCGAACAGCTCCATCCCATGAGCTGCTCACCGGAGTCCCCCAAGGCTCAGTCCTGGGGCCCCTACTCTTTGCAGTCTTGGGCTCGATTATCCACACTAATGGCTTCTCTTGTCACTGCAATGCTGATGATACACAGCTATACCTGTCCTTCTTGTCAGACAACCACACTGTTTCAGCATGCATCTCGGTTTGTCTGTCGGACATATCCAGATGGATGAAGGATCACCATCTATCATCTAAGTCTTGCCTAGACGGAACTTCTGGTTATCCCAACCAAACCTTCTATTAATCAAAATATATAGCCTCTTAGTACTCTAATTAGTCTGTTAATGTTTGTGTATGTGTGTGTGTGTGTGTGTGTGTATGTGTGTGTGTGTGTGTGTGTGCACATGAGATTACAGTTGAGTGCAGTGACAGTGTGTACACTGAGCGATCTGGACAGTTCACCAGTGCCAATTTTCCTAAGCCATATCCTAAAAGCTCGGACTGTTTGTACCGGATTGAGCTGGAGAAGGGTTTTCTGGTCACTCTGGACTTTGATGACAGCTTTGATATAGAGGACCACCCAGAGGTCACCTGCCCATATGACCACATTAAGGTAAGGGCCACGTAATTGCTATCAAAACTAAACTAAACCATCAACTGATAAGTTCTTTAGGTAATCCAATATGGCACCATGCAAAGTACCCTTTAGAACACATTTATTTTTAGGAGTGTACGTTTACACGTACGGCATTTACAGGAGTATAGTCAATGATTAAACATTTATCAGTATATTTTTTACACTATACATTAGGTGTACTTCTTTAAGTACACCTACCTTGTACATAGACTCATTGTTCACTTACGATGTTGATGCTCAGTGGCTTCACTTACCATATACATTGACCATCCACCATGTGGTGGATGTGCTGGAAGCAGAAAATGTGTAAGGATCTGAATGACTTTGACAAAGGCCAAGTTGTAATGGCTAAATGACTGGTCTAGTGTGGTTACTATTATGCATTGCTTAGTACTGCTTAGGACAACCAGCATGATGGTGATGCTGATGGCAACATCATGTGCTCTCTGCAGATCCAAGCAGGAGAAAGAGAGTTTGGCCCATTCTGTGGGGATCATTCACCTGGCAGGATTCAGACAGGAAGTAACACTGTAAGCATCTTGTTCCATAGTGACAACTCGGGAGAGAACCTTGGCTGGAAGCTCACCTACACTGCTACAGGTAATAGGAATAAAAATAAAGACAGAAGCATGGATGAAAGAACCCCAAGGATGAGCATACTTTTGACCCCAACTAGGGCTGGGAATCAATCCTAAAACATCCTCTATTCTAGGCAATCAGAGGACTCAGCATCACACAGTGAATGTTTACAGCTATGTACATATATAGCTCTGGAAAAAAATAAGAGACTACGGCAATTTATTTTTTAAATCAGTGTCTCTGTGAGTATGACAACCATTCCATGTCGGTGTCTGTTAAATTCCTACACAAGCACACCTCATTCTGATTTATGAGGTACTGATTAGGTGATCACCTGAATCAAATCTTATCTACTGAGGAAAAGTATAAAAAAACATTGCTGTAATCAACACTCTCCTGACCAGCAAAACACTACTAGGAGTATGTCAAAGGCAATTATTGCCATTTTGTTGAAGAGTAAATAAGAGATTTTGTTATCTTTGAATTATTTGAATTATTTCTCCTATTTTGATGTATTGTCATTTCCTTTAAAAATATGCTTGAAAGAACAATATTTTTATTTGGAAATTAGGAGAAATATTGTCAGCAGTTCCTAAAACTTAAGACAAAGCTGTTCAGTTCAGTACCTATAAAATATAAAACCTGAGTGTCACACGGCCGGGGGCGCTACGCTCTGGCACAGCGCGGCGCCCTGGCGCGACGCCTCGTCCAGGCGGGAGCACGGGAAGTGAGGCTCGGGGACAGCCAGGCATCGTGCTCAGTATCTTTTATTTGAAGAACAGAAACAAAACAGGACAAACAGAAACTGGCTCGTGGGCCAAACGTGGAAACATAGAATAACAACTAGATACTATTAGATTCTCTCCGACTACAGACAAGCAAGGACTACTGAACAAATGGACTATTAGGTTAATGCTCCCCTAACCGACAACTAAGTGACATAACTTAAATTCCTGCGGGGAGCGCACAGGAACCAATGACTAAACAGAACTTAGAATACCAAACAGGTGAGGGGTGAAACACAAGGATTAACAGGTGGGAGTTCGTAAGGAGGGGCTGCGCCCCACCATGGACGCATGCTGGAGTGGCCCCCAGTCCCGAGTCCGCCGCGACCCCTCGTGGCGGCAGCCCAGAACCGCAGGGAACACTGCGCCCTCTCGTGGTCACAGGCCAGAGTGGCCACCCGTCCCGGGTCTGCCGCGACCCCTCGTGGCGGCAGCCCGGACTGCAGGGAAGGCTGCGGCCACAGTCCCGGCTCTGCCGTGCCCCTCGTGGCGGTCGGCCCGACCCGTGACACTGAGAAACATTTTTGCAGTGGTCTCTTATTTTTATCCAGAGCTGTAGAGTGTCTCTAAAGTCTGCATGGAAAAAAATATTCAAGTATGTTTTACTTTGGTCAAATGCAAATAAAAGGTCATATAAAATGTAAATTTTTCAATGATAAATTATTATTTTTTTAGCTTTCAGTGAGTCCATGGATGGTGTCTTAAAATTGCAGGTCATACACGACATTTCCTGATTCTACATGTTCTTAGGAGGCAAAATCCAAAATTTGAAGCAGATACATAAAATTACACCGGTGCGACACAGCAATTTATAACAGGTACACATAGGCGTTTCCAAGTGTCTCCAAACCTCTCCAAAATACAAAAAGTTTTTCACCATACAACAGGGTGTGTGTGTGGTATATGTGTTTTGACATTGTACAAACAAATTAATTTCAGACTAATATTTACAATTATTTCAAGTAAAACAATAAGGACGCCCATTACCGCTCCAGACCTCTCCAGTGCCACCTATTGTAACTCAGTCTTTTAGGGGAAATGTATAAGTGTTAGAAAACAGTCCTTACCAGAGCCCTGTTAGCCTGAACCGTTGCAAACATGAAATCTGCAAAGTGCTGTCACCACCTCCTACGACATGGACGGGGGGTTGGATTTTAGGAGGCAAAAAAGGAACACTGAACTCCAGAACACAGGAACAGAACACAGGAACAACTCTATACAAAACAGTGTGCTTCAGTGTGCTCTGCAGGTCATTGCCACTCTGTCAAACACAGTCTGTCCACAATCAAGCAGAGTGGCACTTTGCAAGACCTGCACATGAACATTGTTTTCATTTTGCAGTGCACACATTTCCTCCTCCCCTGGGTCGCATTAGATTAGATGTCCCCCACAGGAATAGGGAAGCAGCCCTTTGGCCCTTCCTCCTCCTGGCCTTGTGAGATGCATGCCTCACCAGTGGCTTCAGCAGGCATAGCTGCTTCGCAGGAAGTCTCTGCTGATGGGCATGGCTTCGGCTGCCCAAACTCAGACAACTCAAGGCACAGCAGCTCTCGGTAGGCCTTTTGGGTGAGAGGGTTGTCGTTCTGGGCCACTGCCATTTCCTTGTGGAGGATGAAGCTATTTACCACCGCAATGTCCACAAAGTGGAGGAACAGCTTCATGTACCACCGCTGTGTCTTTTGGGTGTTGGAGAAGAACTTTATGAGGGCGTCCGAGAAGTCCATGCCCTCCATGTACTTGTTGTAGTCCTTCACTGGCACTGGCACAGGGATTTGCTGGGTGGACCAGGTGCCTGTCTGCTTCTCCTTGATCAGCTGCTGCACAGTCTGTCCCCCATAGACTTTGTGAATAGTGGAGCACATTGTCACATCCCGGCTGTCTCTCCACTTCACAAACAGCAACGGCCCATCCCTGATCCACCGCATCTCCCCGCAGGCTGCGTCTTTGGGCATGGCATTCTCCATAGTACAGGGAAAGCCTTTCCGGTTCTCCCGAATGGTTCCACATGCTCCATAGCCCATCCCATGGAGATGACGGAAGAGCTTGGACCTGGTGTAGAAATTGTCCACGTTGTACCCTGAGCCCAGATAGGGTACATGGAGCAACTCGACCATCAAAACTGAGGCCCTGATGGTGTCCTTGCCTTTCCCTTGTAGATGGTAAAATTGCTTGTGTAGCCATTGGAGCTGTCAGCCAGGACAAACAGCTTATATGCCCACTTCGTGGGCTTGTCCTTCATATACTGCTTCATGCCTATCCTGGCTTTGCTGGCTACCATGTGTTCATCCACAGAAAGGTTCTGCCACGGGTGAAAGTAGGCCTTGCAGGCAGTTAGGATCTGGTCCTGAAGCGGCTTGAGGCGGTAAAGCCCATCAAAACCAGGCGGACCACAGAGCAGGTCATTCACTGCATCTCCAGCAGGGTTGCTCATATGTAAATAAGCCATGATGGCTTCAAAGCGGTACCCCGGCATGGTGGATGCAGGAAAGGGGAATCTGTGCAGGCGGTCCTTCCTCCACAAGTCCCGTGTAGCTGACGTCCTCACCAGGCCGTGGTAGATAATGATGCTGAGGAACTGGAACGTCTCCTCAGCAGTGACATCTCTCCACTGCCTCTTTTGGCCCTCCGCACACTTCTGTGCAGCAAAGAGTACGAATGACCTCCTTTCTGAAGAACAGCTGGAAAAGGTCAGATGGACGGTAATCCAGCTGAGAGTCCAGCTACGGTCCTGGGGTCCTCTTGGGCCGGAATACCAATGGAGGAGGCTCCATGTCTTCCCAGTCAGCACCATGCCAAACACCATTATCCTCTGAGGCTGGGGCCTGAGCTGGGCACTTGCCACACCTGGCACCGTGCTTTGCTGCAGGAGGGCATGGAGGTGAGGCTGGGGCTTGAGCTGGGCGCTTGCCATGCCTGGTACCATGCTGAGATGCACTGGTACTGGCGATGGGTGAATCTGGAGGTCTTGAAGGTGGGGCTGTAGCTTCCAAAGGGTCACCAGAGGTGAAGTAGTGTGGCAGAGGAGCAGATGGTTCATCACTGCATGAACAAAAAGATGGGACAATATATATTAAAATGTAAAATAGCTAAATGAATAAAATTGAATAAATAAAAATGTAATAAATTAATAAAATAAATGGCTAATAAATTGATCACTATACCAACATAAGTGCATGTCAGCAATGAGCCCCATGGAAAAGGCTGTTTAGTTTGCACATTTAAATGGTCATCATGTAATATTATAAGGTAACCCTGCATCCCATGCCATGTATGGCATGCTACGACGAAATACATACAGCCCCGGAAAAAAAGCTTAGATATTTCGAAATGCGAATGCAACAGGCAATGGAATTTCTTCGGGATAAATGAATCTCTTTCTCTCTCTATATCTTACATGACATGCACTGTATGCTAAAATGCAAAGCTAAATGCAAAGGCCAAAAACTAAGAAAATATTCATTTGCATTACGTGAATTTATAAACATACGATCACTTACACATCAAGGATGATATCGATTCCCTCCACAAATACATCCTCCAAGGCTGAATCCACGCTCCCAGCCTCTGAACTGCGATCACTCCTCTCTTCGAAGTCCACCTTCACATCAAAAAGCTCAGCATGTACCTCTTCCAAGGTCTACCGCTTCTTTTGTGGTCTTGCCATGATGGGAAAATCAACCAAAATGCAGCCAAAATGCAGCCAGAAGATATAGATAGCTGAGAACTGACAGATAGCACTCTTGGAAAATGGCGACCCATGTGTCAGCTTTGCGCAATGCACGCGTAAAGCACATGTGGTGTGAGGGACACGGGGGGTCCTTGTCATTACGCATTAACCTTGAAAATGCATGGATAGACCAATTAGGGTAAATGACCCGCCTATGTTTTTATAAGAAGG
>JBBIGA010024618.1:0-14268 GCA_037576975.1 Alestes dentex | reverse complement strand
AGGGAGGTGCTTACCTGAAACCTACTGCTATTGGTCTGTAGAGGATGAAAAGGCCTAAGTTAGTTTTGGGTCATTAGATACTAATGACCCATTAGATACTAATCAGTATGTTATTACTGATCACTGTATATAAGAGAGTGCAGCATTTTAAAAGGAAAATGAACACTAAGGTACGTCAATTAAAACATTGTTGATGGGTATTACACATCAGCTTGTTGCTTAAAGGGATTTCCCAGCTAACTGCTGTCTGCTTAGGAAAAGAAAAAAAGAAGTCAACTTCTGTTAAAAGTGGGTTTCAAGTCAATGGGTTTTGTATTCTCCCACTAAGCTACAACATTGGAAAGTACCTGGAGAATGTCTTTAACTAGAACCAGTATAAAGCAACTTTCTATTTTAGGATCTGCTTTTCAGTTTTTTAAACATCACTATATGAGCGCCACCATCAATACCACCAAGCCTCTCTACTTATTCTCCATTGTTCATGCTTCATACTTCGGTTGCTGCTCATGCTCGTGTGAACATTTTGGCTTGCCTCTTCTTTTTTCTATTGTTAAGTGGCAAGCTGGAATAGACAAGATACTGTCTCAATACAATGGGCTACGAGAGGGAAAACTACAGCTTTACCGCATGAGTGGATTTGTTGTGTGTACCCAAAGCCTTTCCTCAGGGTATCTATTGCTTTCTATTCTGCTCTCAGACTCCCAAAAGAAATTCCCAGAGAAAAAGACCCTAAAGTGTCCATGGGTTGGTAATCCTTGTGTCTCTGGGGGGTTACACTCAGAGGTGCATCTACCTGTAGTTCGGGAGCATAATTTTATTCAATTGCATTTCATTTCTCTGACTCCATACACTCTGTTTTGATTACAAGCTTTTTCATTATATTTTTTCCATTTTAAAACATCAGGTACAAATTCAACCTTTCTCCCCAGTTTTCTAATTTATGGTACACATGTAGAAATTAAGGACCAAGCCTCTGAGGGCATGTTTATGTTGTTGGTACCTTAATGAACAATAAGGTACCTGTACCGTTTCTGACAGTGCAGATTGCTTCACAGGAATAATAATCAGAGTTTTTCACTTACATTGTGCCTTTTACAATCCCAAGGTTGCTTTAGAATAAACTGTTAAAAGAGGAAGGTCTTTAGAAGAGAACTGAATGACAAGTTCAGTTTTGAAGAGAAATAGGTCAAGAATTCCTCAGTTTAGGTGCAGCAGCACTGAAAGATATAGATGCCCTTTGAGAAGAGTCTAGAATAAGAAACTACATGTGCTGGAAGACCTGACTACTGCCAGCACATGGACAGGAAATGAGGATTATTTTATACTGAGCATGTGATGTGCTCAGTGCTAACAGACTAAGAATAGCTGAGATGTGTGCAGATTTTTTGTAGTACGTAATCACTCTAGCAGCTGATTGGTTTGAATGGTTTTAGCCGGGAGGCCAATAAAAACAGTTACTATAATCAGTAAGGGAGAAAATGAAAGCAGGAACCAGAGTTTTGGCATCAATAGTGTAAGTAAGAGCCGGAGACGTGCAATTTGAGTTTGTGTTTGAGTTAGTGCCATATCATGAGCCTCAAAGGACAGTGAGAAATTGAACAGGATGCCAAATGGGCCGCATTGGTATGTTGTCCATGTCAATAATGTGGTCAGTAACAAGATTTCTTGGACCAACTAACGATACCATCTACAGCCATGCCAACAAACTAAAATGCTCCGAATTGTCTCAGAAAGAAGACTGGTACTTCTTGTTTTAAGCTGGAGATTTATACTACTAATGGGACAATATTCATTCCTTCACTTTCTGTAACCGCTTAATCCTTACTAGAGTTGTGGGTACCTGGAGTCTATACTGGGGTCTACAGGCGAGAGGCAGGGACTCACCCTGGACAGGGTGCCAGCACAACGCAGGGCACACACACACACACACACACACGCACACACACACACATACCATTCACTCACACACTCACACCTGTGGTCAATTTACCTGATGCGCAAGTCTTTGGACTGTGGGAGAAACCAGAGACCCCGGAGGAAACCCACACCACCACAAGGAGAACATGCAAACTCCACACACACACAAACACACACACACACACACACACACACACACACACACACACAAACACAAGACCAGGACCCAGATTCAAAACCCCAATCCTGGAGGTGTGAGGCAACAGTGCTACCCACTGCACCACCATGGGGCCTGAAAATGGGAAAATATATCAATTATTTACAGCATAACAGACATATTGCTGTGTAGCTCTTAGCACATTATTCACACAGCACTTAATTGTTGCTTCTCCATATATAAAAAAGAAAGATGACTCAATATTGGTAGTTTCAAGCACACCATAGAAGTTAAAAAAAATATATGAAGTTTTGTCTAAAGATGGCAAGTGACTTTTTACTCCTTGGGATTCGTTATTAGGTCCACAAGAAGAGCGTATGCATGCTTTTTCATTCTGGCCGAGGGCTCGGAGTGAGAAAACACTATAGTCTGCGCTAACAAGCAGAGCTTGAAGGATTAGGAGCGAGACTATCTGCATAGCAAACAAGAGGCAGCAAAGCAAACGTATTTTCTCTGCCTCCAGAATATATGTAGCTTACCATCATAACAATGTTTCCAAAAATAGTGATGAGCATCGAGTGGGTAGTTAGGCATTGTAGTAGAAAAAGAAATACTGGAGAGGCGATATTGTGTTTCCTAGGAGCACATGTCCTGCTGAACCTAATAGTCAAGGAATCTTTTGCTCATTTTCTAAAGTGCAAACACACATTGTTAACCTATTAAAGGCGAGGCACAGTTTTATAAATATATTTATACAATTCATACACATAGACAATCCAAAGTGCTTGACATACATTTACATCAGGCCAAGACTGCTTAAGTGTGTAAAGGAAAATAAATATGAAAATAAAATGAGTGAGGAGCAAGACACCTTCTTTGCATTACTTTGAAGTAACAAGCCTTTCAGTTATTAAACATGATCTGATATAACAGTGTTCATTTAACCTCAAAGGGAGTCAGTAAAAAGATAGTTAGTGCACCCCCACACCCAAATGATGATGATCCATGTTAAGTGGTATTTCACAGTAAAATAAACCTAAGATTAATCCTTGAATTAGCAATGCTAGCGTTTAATTTAATTTATGTATACGCAGCATTTGTGTATATAGTATACCGTATTTTCATACTGAGGTGTTTTTTTCTACAGATTTTTATTTTGATTTATTTAGACTCTGAACCAAAAAGGTGAAAAGGGAGTCAAGTCACGTCAAGTAGAGCTTTATTGTCATCCCAGCCATATACATATAGGACACAGTGAGACGAAATATCATTCTCTTGGACCGTAGGTGCAACATACAACACAACACACTCACGACACAGACAGACGTGAGGGTAAAAAGGGAGAATGAATTAAAATTAAACCTGTATATGTATAATTACATCTCTGATTGTGCTGAATGTGTAATCAGTTACATGAAACAAGATTTCTAGGACCAACTAAGAACACCATCTACCATATCCCAGCCACGTCAACCAACTACAAGGTGGAGATGAATCAGTGCTGGTGTGTGATATTTTGCCACCCTAGACAAAACTCCTGGCCACCCCCTTAAGTAAGTTTTTGTTAATGGAGGGAGTCACCAGCCTGCCAGCGTGGTCGTGTTAAGTTTCTCCTCCTGTCTGAAAAACGTGATACTGTGATTCTGCATTGCAAATCAGGCCGCTGCTGACTCTGCTCTGATCGAGTTGCATTTTGCACCGGCCAGTTTACAGGCAGCGATTGGTAGTGTTCTGATCCACAGACCCTGAGCTTAATCTACATTAATGATTTCCTCAGCTGAATATGTTTTCAGAAACCTGCTTTTACTTCAGATTGACTATCCAGGTCTATGCTGCTGAAAGCTTTGAGCTTTGAGGCAACAAAGGCAAGGACTAAGTATGTAAGAAATAATGTACAGCCAAAATTATGAAATGCCTTGTTTCTGAGTCAGGCTGCTAAGTTTTTCAAGCTTAGCAATGAAATCTGAAATCCAGAAGACCCATAACTATCTTCATGAAAACATGAAGCCTGGGATAGACTACAGCGCTGAAAAAAAAAAAAAGAAACCACTGTAATTTATTTTGAAATCAGCATCTCTATGAGTATGACAACCATTCCATGCCAGTGTCTGTTAAATTCCTACACAAGCACCTCATTCTGCTTTATGAGACACTGATTAGTGATCACCTGAATCAAATCTTACTTAATGAGGAACAGTATAAAAACACTACTAGAAGTACTTCAAAGGTAATTATTGCCATTTTGTTTGAGTGATCAAGAGATTTATTTTCTTTGAATTATTCAAGTTCTGTAAACACTGCATCATTCCTCTCTTATTTCCTTTAAAAATTATGCCTTAAAAAAACAATATTTTTATTTGGAAATTAGGATAAATATTGTCAGCCGTTCTTGAAAACCAAGTTCAAGCTGTTCTGTTCAATACTTGCACCCATAGAAGATAAAACCTGAGAAATTGAACATCTGGACCGTTTTGTTTGCAGTGGTTTCTTTTTTCTTTTTTTTCGTGGCCATATGTATGAAAAGGCATCAAGAAACACTAACTGTCATGGTTCCCCTCTTTTCCCGAATCTGGGCAGGCACTTAGGTGGGCAGGTGCTTAGGCAGACACTGATAATTCTTTTATTTATACAAACACAAAGCAGGCACGTGGGCCAGAAACAATACACAAACAAAAGGAGAACGGAGAACATACAAAGCCACTCAGCGTGACGGTGATACCGAGGTCCACCACAAATGAACTTAAACCCCCAAACTAAAACTTCACAAACCAATAAGAACACGAATCTTTTCTCTGAGCACACGGCCAGCTGAAACACAGAACATAACAAATACAAGACCGGTGTGCTCAGCCTTCACAATAAAAGACCCAACCTCAACAGAACGAAAACCGTCACACCAACTCAAACTCTTAAAAATAAAAGTGTGAAAAGGTAGCCTCTGAGGCAATGCTATAAAACAGCACCTTTGTCACACAGACAAACTTTAAATTAATCAAAATTAATCAAATGAATTTTACATGAATTGCCAGAGTGTGAAGACCTCTTTTAAAAGTTCAAAGAACCTCCACATCATGGAAAGGCCCTATATCTATATTTTTTTCATTTCTACGATCTTCCAATCATCCAGGCTATGAAACTTTATTCTTAAGAACATAACCTGGTGCTCGAATGTCAGTCCTCATTTACAAGCCAACTGTTCTCAAACTGAAAAGCTTCAGTTTATAAGGGTGATTCTTCTTAAGGACGGCTAATTTCAGGTAACAAAGAAACTGATAAACATCAAGGTCGCTTACAGACATCCACTGAGACCACTGAGCACCAACTGATTGAAACAGCACATGGCCTCCACATCTGTGAGTGTTTTGCCCTTACTTTTAAGGTTAATGAAATAACCTTTGCTAATAAGTATCCAGTGTGCATTTGCATCAGAATATCCCAAAAGACTGGAAAAGGCAGGGCAGTCGATGACTAAGACTGGGAGTAATAGAATACAAATATTTGGAAGACGTATTCGGAACGCAAAAACTGAGTATCTGTGTTCAGTCCATGTTGCATTTTGAGAAGACACATTCAAGTTAGTTTTTACGTTATTTTTAGGTGAATACTTTTAGAATACCATACCAAACTCGAGATCAGGGGATCGAGGAATCAGAGATGAACAAAAGCAGTTGACGAGAGCAAGAAAAAATGTTGAACCGGCGCATGCAAAAACTGAATATTTCATTAAGCATATTAACAGAAGAATGATATGAAGATAATTGTAACAGCTTGTGCGCCTTATCAAGATGGCAAAATGTATTTTAAGCTCTATCTGAACAGCTATTTTTATGTATATTATCAGGATACATAACTTAATACGACTGTCCAGGGTGTACCCCGCCTTCGCCCGTAGCAACTGGGATAGGCTCCAGTCCCCCCCCCCCCGACCCCGAGTGCGGGATAAAGGGGTAGAAAATGGATGGATGGATGGATAACTTAATACATTTACAACAGTGGTGGAGTGTTCAGCCATCACTGCTTTTTCAAAGTATTCTGCTCAATCACATCCGAACCCAAGTGTTGGGTTCTCCCAGGGCACAATCAAGGTTAATCTGTGCTGAACAGGGTGTGGTAGTTTGGAGAGGTTTGGCTGTGTTCACACTAGCTGTGAGGGCTGTCTGAAGCGAATAGCACAGCTTGTATACTGCATTTACAAGAATACTGGTCATTCCAGGAACCAGGAAGACTGTTCGGAACATTCTGATTCTTTGTGAGCTCTTGTGTTCGAGGCAGAGGCTTCCAAAGTGTTTGAAGCCCACTTTGATGACATTTCAAAAACACTTTGCATGCCAACCATTTTCTGTGCAGGCCTAGCAATTAAACTGGGCATACATTGAGGCCCACAGTGATGGGCCTATGTGCCACTTCTCTCAGAAAGCAACAGCCTGCAGTGTAGTAGGCTTCAAAAACACATGATAATAAAAAAAAAATAAAAATAAACAGTACAACAGTATGGAGGAAAAACCATGAGCCTGCAACCTGAACCCGCAACCTGCACCTGATGGTGATCTGGTGGACGAGGCTCAGTGTTTTCGTGGTTCATATTAAGCTCTTTGCTGAAAGCCGAGCGACGTTTGAAAGACACTGGACCTCCGCTGTATCCATGTGTTAATGAATTCTGCCTGCAGGTTAATAGAATATACCAATACCAGTCCCACAAATCAGGCTGGAATCTGGAATGTTAAAACAAGAGTGTAACTTTTAATGCACTGCTAATTGAGTTAAACTAAACAAAAATTGAAAAACAATACAAAAAATGAAATATGATAATTATAAACTTAAATAAAGCAATTATAATAACCCAGACCCAAACATGAGTTTATTGTCCATACTGTTCATACTGTTTGTACAATTTTTAGAATGCACAAAAGAATCCTTACCTAAGCTACTATTTATACTTGGTTGTACTGTTGTACAGTTATACCGTGTATACTGGTTATATTGTCTATTCTGTCATACTATTTGCACAATTCTTTGAGAATGCACAAATCTTTAAGAATGTACACTGAAGCTGTTATTTTCACTTGTTTCATACTGTTTTATGCTGTTATATTGTTTATACTGGCTATACTGGTCACACATTTTGCACATTTTCCAAACATTTTTTATTTTATTTTACTTATATCTATATTAATGCTGGGCAATGCTTCAAATTTTAATCGTGATTAATTGCATGGTTTTCTGCGATTAATCGCACTGTTATACGATAAAATTCAATAATGAATTCAAAAATAGTGTATTGTTCAATAATGTTCCTTTGAGTTTGACTTTGACTTGAGGTTAACAGTAGATTGCCAAATGACCAGATCTCAGTTCACTGTTTTGGTCCACCATCAGCACCTGCATTAAACCTACAGGAAACACTGGAGGAGCCCATAGAATGTTTTACATGTTAATTAATGCAACTGATAGATTGAGGGTGTAATTAGGACATTGGAACACACCATACGGAGAGAGCACTCATAATGTTTTGTAATAAATTGTAATCCATTAAATGCACTGTGTGTGTCCATCATGCATGGAGTTTTCTCCGTCAAGCATTGTAAACCTTTACCATCAAATCTGGCAGCAGCACTTCATCTATAGCTGCCGGGCACATTGGAGTCACAGCAGCATAAAAGTCATGTCCTTGAAAACAGGAAACATTTTACCCTTGACTCTTCTGCTGCTGTGCTGTCGCCTAATCAGAGCACAGGAAGCAATAATGTCTTTTGCATTGTTACTCATAGTTTTGCTTCAACCAAATTAAAAATATGTTGGTTTTTTTTTAATATTAAATCTTGTACGCCACTTGACTTTTACCATGGATACAGCGTTTTCATTTTGGATGCAGCTAGACAGTTGAAAAGAATCAATATCCGTTGCCCACCGTCCGTGCATGCCCAAGAGTCTGACTGAGATTAATTTTGGAGGATTTTATTCATCTCACGTCACGCATTAATGACGCAGTGAGCGCCGCCGTTCATTAGAGGAAAGTTCATCGTAAATCTTGACATACATCAGAATTTGACTGAAGGTTTCTTAGACTGACCCCTTCACCAGACCGGGGAATTTTTGCATCTCTGGAGGTTGGGCATATAAGAAATATGTTAATTACATGCCAGTTTGGCTGCAAAGAGGGAGTGGGGTTATTCTGGAAAAACGGCTGGCTTCACATTGCTCTGTTTCAACCAACGGAAACACGTTGCTATCATCAGATCAGGTGTTCGCAATTTGAAGGGAGAGTAGGCAAAAATCATACACCACCACAGAGAGTCTGCCGTGCCAAACGGCAATTATCTCCACCTGAGGTGAGTCTCAGCCAAGGCAGAACCAAAACAGTTACTGCTGTAGATGGGATGCTGCTTCTATCCTTATAGGACCCTACGTTACGCAAGGTACTGATAGGGGTTTGAGACATCTCCCCTGACTGGCTGACGTGAGTATTTGTCAGCCAGTGGTCTGTTAAAAGCCCACTCGTTGTGACAGATTGCTGTCTACATGTGGCTCTGCTTGGCCTCGGTGAAACTGCTTTGTGCCGGTGTGTGCAATTGTGTGAGAGTGAAATCGCACAGAAAACTCAGTCATTCTGGTAGAAAACCATGGTGTTCCAAGGCGAATTACTATTTATGTCATGAGAGACAGCCAAGGTCAGCTTTCTTATCATTACGTCTCATCACAGACACATGTAGAGGAGGGAACTAAATGTTCCTCCAGGAGACGGTGTTTAACAGGCTGAACCAATAAATTAAAAAAAATACAATAAATAATAAAGCATGTTTACGCCGGCACCCAGGTAGCAAACAGTGAAACAATGCTATTGAGCAGAAGCACTTAATCAACCTGGACCTGAGGCTGGGTTTTCATGTAGAACATTGATCCAGCCTGATTCAACAGCATTCAGTGATGGCTTATAATGTTGATCTGCTGATCTAATGTCAGTGCTGATGTTGATTCACTGTTGAAATGGTGTTTCCTGCATGATTGTACATCATCTTTTGTGCTTCTTTCACATGACTTCAAGAGCTATGTTGATTAAAGTTGGTGGCGTTTGTGACTGACTGCAATAGTCTTACCATGTGAATATCACCACTTATGTCAAAATTACTTATATACTGCTGATCTCTACTAGATGCATCTGTGTTATTTGTAATTCACTTACCTGTAAGTCACTTATCTATAGTATTTATACCTCAGTGTTTGTGTCTACAGCAATATTTGATTTCTGCAGATGTTTTATTGGATTTATTTAGACTTTATATTTTATATTGTTCGTGTCTCTGTGTGTCTCTGTAGTCACAACACAAGCAATGGCCCCCGGGATCAGTCAAGTTTTCTGATTCTGATTTTGATGAAAGAAGTATAAAGGCGCAGTGGATGATGCAATCACCTTGTGTACACAACACTGTTGCGATCCTTGTCCAAGCAGCACTGCCAAGTAGGACTGAATGTCCTTGGGTAAATATTAAATCACTGCACTTGCCCACCACTGCCTAGAAATTCATGAACTCTGAACAATCAGAGAACATGTGTGTTCAACCTGTAATCAACACCAGTGCTGACATTAGATCACCAGCTATTCAGCCATCAGTGAGTGCTGTCAAATCAACGTTGTGGCAATGTGATTTTCCAGCGTTGAATAAATGACCAGAACAACAAACAGGATTCACTTTAATCTGATATCTAATATTTAATATGTACACTATATGGACAAAAGTATTGGGACGCCTTACCGTTACACCAACAGGGAATTTTATGACACTGCATTAAAATACATGGTTTAATATGGAGTTGGTCCCTTTTTGCTGCTTCCACTCTTCTTGGGAGGCTTTCCACAAGATTTTGGAGTTTCTGTGTGAATTAGTGCCCATTCATTCTGTACAGCATTTATGAGATTAGGTACTGATGTTGGACGAGAAGGTCTGGCTCACAATCTCCGTTCCAGTTCATCCCAAAAGTGTTGGATGGGGTTGACGTCAGGGTTCTGTGCGGGCCAGGCAAGATCTTCCACACTCATGCAACCGTGTCTTATTATAGTTGTTTCTGGAAGAGCACAGGAAACCTTTTTCTGCGTAAAACATGTAGGAAGTAACATGAGTCATATAGGTGTAGTCACACTGCATCTGAATGGTGCTGCTGGACCAAAATGTCATAGCATAATTATACCAGTCCACACTGCAATTCTGTGATGTTAGTGCTTTCATGCTGCCTTTGAATGATGTTCCTGGACCAAAATATTGTGGCACAATTGTGTACGGGTTAATTAGCCAGTTGCCTCTTGCACTTGATGTAGACCTTTATATAATTTAATAAGCTACTGATCTTTCATTTGCAAATTTAAAATACCGGTTCAGTCAGGTAAAGGGGAATAATGTTATTTATATTGCAGCCTTGGTTAGTCCTGGAAGTGTAGTAGTGTGGTTCATGTGTGAATTCACAATATTATATGAATGTAGCTGTAAAGAGACAATGATCAATAGAACCATTCTGAGCGGTAAAGCATTTTAACATAGTGTCTTATTGACATGTGGCAAAGGTGGCAGTTATCTTACATTTACATTTACGGCATTTAGTTGACGCGCTTATCCAGAGTGACTTACATCAGTGCTCCAGTAGTCCACATCTGTTTCTTACACCTGTAAAGCTAAACTTAACTCAACGTCCACTATTCAGCCTAGTGACTGCAGGCTAGGTACACCTAAACAACACTTGAAAAAGAAAAGGCAGAAGTTAAGACAAAAGTAAGGAAGGGTTGGGGATAAGAGTTTTTTTTTTTTTTTTGGTGTTGTTGTTTTTGAGAAGTAAGCAAGCATCTTAATCGCTGACTGAAGGAACACAAAAAGCCATAATGGGATGCTCTGGCAGTTGGTATAGAGGGGCTGTAACACCACTATTGTATTCTCCGGGAAAATGCAGGAGGGCTTCTTATTACACCCCACATCTAGCTGTTCAGACGTTAATGGCTGTGTGTTAAAGTTTCATTTCTATAGTGTTGTCCCACACAAATATTTAATAAAATATTTGCAAAAATGGGAGAGATGTACTAGGGCTCCACAATTAATTGAATTTTAATCACAATCATGATTTTGGCTGCCAAGATTAAATTAAGATGATCGTCGGCGATATTAACATTTGAATAGCGGGCTCTGCTGCATATCAAATCAAGCAGTTTCTCAACAAATAGTCAGCCAACCACCAGAGGGCAAACAAAAGATTAGGGGTTCATTAAGATGCCTAAAAAAGGAGCGTGCCCTGCAGCGAGGAGATCCGGAGTTATTAGCCAAAAAACGTTCACCTCGCACCGGTGTCCCAATATTTTAGTCCCCTACGGAAGTGCTCGCGGCTTGGGTCAACCAACAATCTCCGTGAAACTTCACAGTTAGATAGGGCTCGATGAGAAAAAAGACCCCTTGTTTGCCATGATAGCCCCCGAAAATCCGGAGTTATTAGTCGAAAACCGTTCGCCTTGCCCGGGTGTCCCATTACTTTTGTCAAAGGTGAACGGTTTTCGGCTAATAACTCTGGATTTCCGGGGGCTATTATGCCAAATGAGGGGTCATTGGAAAGTTCTATCTAACAGTGAAGTTTCACATTTAGAGTGCGAGATATATTTTTCATATTTTAACATTTAGATTTAAGATCATTTAAGGCAAATCCTCCAGGTTGGTGAGGGAAATCACAGCACGCAGTCCCGCCCCCTGCTAAGTAACAGCCAACTGTAATCATGGGGTGCGGCCAATTAGCATATCTCGGCGTTTGAAAAAGTGCTACATTAAAATACCACATTTAGAGTCGCTGTTTGTAAAAGTGCACCATTTAGATTTAGAGCGCAACATTAAGTTTTTTAAAACATTTAGTATATTTAGTTTTTGTTAGCCCTTTGTCTTGGGTAAATTTTATTTTATTATAGTTATTTTTGAGGTTTCGTTTTGAACAGTATCTCACGTAACTCACTTACGTGAGATACTGCATATGTTAACACACGCAGCCCTAGTTTGACAGTTTTGTCTTAAATGTGGCTAAATTGTCACAACATATTCCAGGTCGAACAAGTCATACAGACATTATGCAAAGTTTGGTTTTATAATGACATAACTTTTATGCGTAACAAAGCAGTGTGTCTTTGCAGCTTGAGAAGCTAAGTACCCTGGGCTACAAGCCACTGCTCCTCATACAGGAGGAACGGAAAAAGCCTCAAGTGCTTCTAGGAGGTGGAGGACTCTGCCGTTGTGGAGAACGGGCTGCAGGAGGTGCTGGTACAGCCGGAGATGGTGGCAGAGGAGGAGATGGTGGCCCTGTATTTGGAGGAGGTGACGGTAAAGCCTGCTGAGGTGGAGGAGAAGCGTCTGTCTGAGGAGGTGGCGGAGGAGGAGCAAGGTAAGGCAGCTATCCAAATCTTAAACATGGACGTAGGACTGTGTTGTAGACTTAAAAGTATAAATTGCTGGAGAGCACAGTTACCTTTACTTATCCTGATGCAACGATGATTTTATGATGGTTACATGATGCTTCTAAGCTAAGACTGTTTTTACTTTTTAAAATCCACGGTGACTATGGGAATGAAAAAGAGGAAGTCAGGCATGTATTTTATATCTTTATTGTATTTTCATTTTTTTTTTATTAATCTTGGGTATACGTACTGATAATTCAAGTTTTTTTGAGTGAATATGTTTGGATTTTTCAATCACGCAGAGTAACGTTCAAGGAGGGATGTATTAGAGAAAAAAAAAACCCAAAGAAGTAAGTTTAAATAACTTTCTTTAGGATATAGGGTCACTTGGGTGTGCATGTTTTCGTAAGAGGCATTCCATCTCCATTTAAAGGAGAAATCTGGCGTGAATCAATCAAGAGCCCTGTTGTTCAAGGTGAGCAGAGTGCTCTCTGTAGGGAAAAGAACCAGAAAATTTTATACAACATAGACGAAATAGCAAACAGGAAACTAATGTTAACTGAATGGGGCATAGTTGAATGAAACTGAAAGTGAGTTTCTGTGCCCCATTCAGTTACTGTTAGCTCACGATTCACTATTTGGTGTATGTTGTATCAAATTTTCTCTTTCTTTTTCCTACCGACAACATTTGGTGACCTCTAGCAACAGGGTTATGGATTGATTCACACCAGATTTCTCCTTTAATTAAACTTTTTTTTAAAACCTGGATATGGTTCATGGCAATGGTAATGTGTCTTTTGCTTGTTTGTTTCATTGATTTTTTTTTTTTTACTGTGTTCAGCTTGCACCTACCACCTAAAGGACCCATACCCTTTTCGAACTGTTCTGAAGAAGAGAGTGATAAAGGTAAGGCATGCATGACAGAATTCAACACTCCTCAGAGGTAGAGAAAATAATCTAACCAAATCTAATAACACCCATAATTTCCAGAAAGTTGTTAATTACTGATTTACTGCACTAAAATCAAATAAATATTAAAATTCAAGTGTATGTATAGAATATGGAAGCTATTACTAAAGTGTAATGCCAAAGTATGAAGTCATTTCATGTTCTTCCCTCATAGGGAAACAGAGAGCAACTATTGGATTGGCAGCCTTGTCCAGAATGGTATGTGTTGTACGCAGGGGCGGACCGGCAATCTGTGTACGGCCGTCGGCCCGAGAATCGGCCAAGACGCGCATACCCCCCACACTCAAAGTGTTTTGACTGTATGAAAGAATATCAGGGCATCATCCCGGCGCAGGCATGGCACCAGTCAAACACCCTTGCTTAGTAAAACTGACTAAGACGAGCAAAGGAGGGGACAGACACCTCATAGCACTCATACTTTGCTTCATCCTAACATACATGTGCTTTATCATCAAATAAAGAATATCAAGGTGTGGGGCATGGTGGCCTCTGACAATCCCTGCACTGGTGTCGAGTTGCCATGCACCATACCTTAGTAATGCTGCTATCGCCTAGTGCCGCCACAGACCTCTCATGTGTCAAGCCATACATCTCTCTCTCTATCTCTCTCTCCCTCTTTCTCTCTCAGGGGCGCCGCCTGGGGAGGGAAAGTTATGATGATTCTAAGGACCTGACACTGACAGGGGGCCCAGAGAACATTTTAATACTATAATCAATGTTTAGGGGGCTCAAAATTATTTTCTGTCATAGGGCCCAAGATTTCTAGCAGCCCCTCTTTCTCTTTCTCTCTCTCTCTCCCTCTCTCTCTCTCTCTCTC
>JBBIGA010024597.1:276-14269 GCA_037576975.1 Alestes dentex | reverse complement strand
CTCTCTCTCTCTCTCTCTCTCTCTCTCTCTCTCTCTCTCTCTCTCTCTCTCTCTCTCTCACTCTCTCACTCTCTCTCACACAGTCCCTATCCACCTTCCGATAACCTTTCGGCAGGCCCATCTAATCCTCCACGCTGTCTTCTTCACTTTGTGTCAAATCCAGATTCAACATTTCCTGAAGACACCTTCATTTAGAACGAAAAAGTGTGACATCAGAGACCCACTTACTCTTTTCTTTTGGTTTTGGATGTTAGTTTTGGATGCGTAGAAATGGTTGCGTAGAAATTTTGAAAACTGGCCTTCAAAAAGGATGTTTTTTTTCTTTTCATGTCCGTCCTGTGGTCTTCACTACTAATGGAGTCGGTAAGGTCAGTGCCATTTGTTAGTGTCTCATTACCATTAAAGTGGAGACGGCCGATTTTCATCTGAATAACTCCAGGCTGACCCGGAGTGCCATGTCAGGCTACCACAGTTCGATGTGTTTTACGGGGGCAACAGACCTGAATAGAGAAAGAAGGCGCTCATACATTAAATGCAGTTATGTTAAGAGAAAGAGGCATTTAAAATGCATATTTATGCCTCATAAATCTTTTACCAAAGGCCACATGGAACACACTGGAGCTGATTATCAGAGGAGCCCATGAGAGGCAGCGCTACTGTACTTTCTGGAGGTGTTGCTAGGATACGCTGCTTCCAGCAGAGTCACTAAGAGTTCTGCTGGCTCTCAGCGCTTACAACAGAAGACACAGCAGAACACACACACACACACACACCAACACACACATACACATATACATACACATACAGACAAGCATGACCAATTTTCAAATCAGCGGAGTACATCGGAGGCATGTAGAAAGCAAGTTTGTTTGACAAAACTCAACAAATGGCTTCTATAACAGATCCCATGTTAACTGCTAAAGCCTGAGTATACTAATAAATCAGTGTGATGGTCGGTTATTTATCTCAGTGTTTATGAGCTCTTTTTTGGGGAGGGGTTTCCCAGTTTCCCGTTGTCCAGATCTACTTGCTAGCTAGAACTCCCCTAATCGCAAGATGCCTCCCACCCTGGTTGTCTGGAACTGACGGACAGACTCAAATGAGAGTAAAACAAGCAAATACATGTATTCCGTTTAGCAGTAGGAAAACCAATATGGGCATGAGTTCAAACCAGAGTTCAGTCTGATGGCAAACATTTCCGAATCGAAAGGCGAGTGAATCAAGCCCGAGAGCTGTAGCAAAGTGGTCGAATTACAGAAGCGTAAATCTGACGAAAAGCAGAGTACAGAAACGCTTAGTATGCAGGGCAGTCCCCTGGCAATACTTTGCAAGGGTGAATACAGAAACCAGGGGTATAATATGTCCATGAATCAGAGTCATGTAATTAAAGTTTAGGTGAACTGGATTAAGTCATTTGGTGTCATGACTGAGATTAGAGTCCTGACGGGATCTAACACTGGAAGACTGAAGGCTAGTTATGTGAAGTGCTACTGCATCTTTTCTAACTGTTGATTGATTAATGTCAGTGGCCAGCGCAGCTTGCAAGAGTGCCATCCCACCCATCCAGAGAGAGCAAGGCCAATAGAGCTCTACTCAATTCAATTCAATTCAGTTCAATTCAGTATTATTAATACAGCGCTTTTTACCACGATGTGTCACAAAGCAGCTTTACAGAGGCTACAGAGGCAAGGAAAAACTTGGAATAAGATAATCGGCTCAGCGGTTTGTGAGAGAAGCAGTGGACTAAAACAGGTTGTAAGAAGGAAAAAATGTTTCAAACGATAAGCTAATTTTTCATGAAACATACACTTGCCCACCAGTGACCAGGAAAAGGGTGAACTAAATAAAATTTACAGCAAGGTTTTTCCCATATGCCTCATCAAAATTCAAGGTTCAAGATGTTTATTTGGCATGTACACAGTTACACACAAACAACATGCAGTAAAAAGTCACAGAGTCGCTACTGAAAAGTGCAATAACTAGAAAAAAGAAAACAGAATCAACAGAATAATTTGACAGTATGTATTTCACACATGTACTTAATCTGTTACTTTTTATCTATTGTAATATATGATCTTTTATGACAGTGTATTCAGTGGCTCATCATCATTATATTTTTAGTGTGTTTGCTTGTTTTCCGAAATGTGCTGTTCATCCATTATTCATTAGTCTTCTAGTGGTAATTTCTGGCAGTTGCGTAGCTTACCCCAGCAATTCTAAGCCGTATTTCCAGGAAGACCCTATTCAACACATAACTCGGCACATAATTTATTCACTGAGGGCTTACTTCATCATTTTCTTCCCAAAGACCAGAATGTAAGAGCATGTAAAGCTCTTATACACGCATAACTTATATATAAACTGCTCTGAATGCTTAATTGTAATTTCTATGTGTTTTAAAAAGCTCACAATAAAGAGATGTTTGCCCGCCTAAGTAATTTACTTGGTAAATAAGGTTAAATTCACTACATGATCTACAATATAAACCTTCAGCTCTGAGAGACTCATTGTTTGTGGAATAGATTTATTGCTTCTTTCCCCTGCTGGACATTAGGTCTATTTATAGGCCTCAAGGTGGTGCTGCTAGAACAACAGATTGGAGGCTTAAATCAACATTACAGATGGGGGTCCTGAATGATGAGGTTTTATTTTAGCATAGTGGTTTACAATATTAACAACTAATATCAAACAGCTCTGTTTGTCAGCCGTGCTAAAGGCAGCAGATAGAAAGACGGATACAGGTACACTAGTAAGAAAGTAACTGAGAAACACAAGGGTTATTCCTCGGTCTAAAAAAATAGAAAAAATGTTATG
Organism: Alestes dentex; assembly: GCA_037576975.1. Lineage (NCBI taxonomy): Eukaryota > Metazoa > Chordata > Actinopteri > Characiformes > Alestidae > Alestes > Alestes dentex. The sequence goes on along the minus strand of JBBIGA010024597.1, from coordinate 11,455 downwards.
ATTAGGCACTGAATAACTTTAGATGTCTTAAGTTTGAGTTCATTCTCATAGCTGATCATTTACATTTCATTGGGAATTTTAACAGTTTGTTTTAAACATATGGACTACCTCCTATTTCCAGGTTTAGCTCAACCTAAGAACAAATTAGACCTATTTGCCTTGTTAGTTTGTGTTCCAGAATCAGAATCAGAGAGCCTTACTGATCACAGAGGAAACTGCTCACATTATAGAAATCAATACTTTTCTGATTTCAGAAAGTAATGACTTTGTCTCTAAAACAACTTCAGCTTTTTGATTACATCACTCTGTACTATAGGAAAAAATTAAGGTTAAATCGTATCTCACCTCCAAATCCTACCAGCCCAAGAAGATACCAAGAACGCTCAGAGACTGTATCTCAGGGACTATCCTTAATACCGTGTGTATGAAAGGAAAATGTGTTGTGATCCCCGATTCAGAGTGACTTGATGACTGGGGACTTTAGGAATATCAGTTTGTCCAAATAGCCAGTTGATATTGTGGCTTGAGATTTGTGAGTTCAATCATTATGGTATCATAGTAAGGACAAAGCAAACACAATAATGTTATGACTTTCTCGGTATCTTTGAGAAAATGTGGAATTAACAGGGTCTTTTATGAGCTCAGAGTAATACAGGCCTGAAGGGTCACGGTGGGAAGCACAGAATTCACTTTCATAATGGAGATAGCACCATCTGCAGTTCAGAGATTAAATGGCTAACTTGGCTAGAAGAAGATGAACAAAGGAGGTTTATGGGAAAGCACACATGATTCAGTTCATGAACAAATGCTCTTGCTACACGCCGTTATGATTATGCATTTTCACAGACCGATAATCACCAGATGCCTCTGAACCTTCATAGCATTTCTGAACATCACAAACCCACCAGGACAAAAAGAACAACGATAAGGGAATGCTGTTCATTGCTTCTGACTTTGGTTCAGAATTCCTCAAATGTTACTCACAAAATCTAGGTCTCTTATCTTAAATACCACTGTCTCCCAGTTTAGCAGTTTCTGTGTGTCAGACTTTTATGCTTAGAGACTCCTGTCATTCTAAACACCAGACCCTCCAATAGCGCTGACAGGATTAGACACTCTGTAAGGAACTGGGAGAAAGTCTTGATGCAAAAACCTGTCAGTGAAACAAAGGACCTGATGGCAGCTTAATAATCGACAATCAATAAAATGACCTGAGATTCCCCAGGTTCCACAGAATTTTTGGTCTTGTAAGATATCACTGAGCTGATTGTGTAGAACCGACAATGTCCAGTCATCTTCCTCAGAAATGGAATTTTCCAAGCAGAACGATTAAAAAATTCTGTTCTTGCAGTCCAACATAGCATTCTTAAACTAGTTGATACAAAGTTGATAGGTAGTTGCTATGATGTTGTATGTGGTTGCTAGAGTGCTGTTGAATGGTTGCTGTGGTATTTCGGTTGGTCAGTTTTGCGTTATCCGATACGGTTGCTAATGTGTTGCTATGCAGTTCCTGTAGTATTTTGGGTGGTTACCATGGTGTTCAAAGTGGTTGCCAGGGTATGTGGTTCCTTGGTGTCTATTCGGTGGTTGCTTTGTAATCCCAAATTGCTGCCAGATTATGGATTGCTAGTTGTTTGGATATTGTTTGGTGGCTGGTATGGTGTTCCAGTAGCTTTGTAGGTGTTAAGCTGTTCCATTTGATGGCCAGGGTGTTGCTATGCAGTTACTAGGTGGTTGATAGGTTGTCCCAGCAATGTTTTTTGCTATGACTGCACTATGCTTGCATCTCTTGGGCCACAACAAACATTTGATATTATTCTGTACATTTGATCATTTAAACGTTCAACAAAGGAAAAGCTATTCAAATATATGACACGTTTAACATTTTTATGAAACCAGATACCTTGTAGTGTGGAAATTTGCCATTTGATAATGTCTTGTTGACTGGGTGATAGAGTTAGTGCTAGTTTTCTCAAGACAGAGCAGCACTTAGTAACTCAGTAGCCAGCGCCCCACTGCCCAAAACCTGTTGATTGTCTTAAAATGTTAGTTAGTTTGTTTCAGGAGGCACTTTCTGAAATTAAAGGGAAAATTCCCCAAATCAATAAGGTGCCTACTAGCTTTTTTTCTGTCATTTTTTTATATCATGGGTAGCATGGAAACAAATGACCTGATGGAGCCCCCTGGCATAAATATGTCATGTACTTAAATGAATAAATACATTCATACACACAGACATACATACATACATACATACATACACTATATGGACAAAAATATTGGGACGCCTGGCCATTACAGCAACAGGGACTTTAAGGATATTGCATTCAAATACATAGACTGGAGTTGGTCCCTCCTTTGCAGTTATAACAGCTTCCACTCTTCTTGGAAAGCTTTCCACAATTGTGGAGTGTTTCTGTGGGGAAATTTGTGCCCTTTCATTCTTTATGAGGTCAGGAGCTGATGTTGTATGAGAAGGCCTGGCTCGCAGTCTGGACTCTGTGCGGGCCAGTCAAGTTCTTCCACGCTGAACTCACCCAACCATGTGTTTATGGAGCTTGCTTTGTGCACTGAGACACAGTCATGCTGGAATAGAACTTTGTCTGAAAACCATGCCGTTGTCCAAAACATCTTGGTGTGCTGAAGCATTAAGATTGCCATACACTGGAAGTATGGGCCAACCTGAAATCTATAAGAGGTGTGTCCCGATACTTTTGTCCATATAGTGTAGCTACGCTCAACTAAACGCCTGTTTTTTTGCTCGTACTTTTACCCTGGGGAGAAAAAAACAGAAAGTTGTTGTAAGCAAGTGCCAGTCCACTCTCAGGAGAGAAAATCACAGGCTTCACTAATTTTACACGGTGTAAGTCTTAACACAATTCAAGCGTCATTTCAACATGGACCACAAGGTGGAAGCAGCTCTCTCAGAGACAGCTGTTGGGACGATTTCTAGTCCTCTGTTGATGAAGGATGTTCTGTGTTGGAACGTATTTGGTATTTAAAGTGTATATTCCACAGGATACCCTTTATACGATTTTTAGATCTTACCATATATATATATATATATATATATATATATACATATATATATATATAATGAGGAAAGTATAAAAACCACTGCTGTGATCAACACTCCCCTCTCGCAATGTGACCAGTTGGATGGCAAAACACTCCTAGAAGTAGGTCAAAGATAATTATTCCCATATTGTTTACGGGTGAGCATGAGATTTGTTTTCTTTGAATTATTCAAGTTCTGTAAACACGGCATCATTTCTCTCAGTTTGATGTTTTGTCATTCCCTCTAAAATTATGTATATACAATATGGACAAAAGTATTGGGACACACCTCTTTGTTCAGGGTTTGGGCTGGGCCCCTTACTTCCAGTGAAGGGCAATCTTAATGCTTCAGCAGACCAAGACATTTTGGACAACAGCATGCTTCCAACTTTATGGACACGGTTTGGGGAAGACCCTTTTCTATTCCAGCATGACTGTGCTCCCAGTGCACAAAGTAAGCTCCATAAAGACAAGGTTGGATGAGTTCGGTGTGTAAGAACTTGACTGGCCTCACAGAGTCCTGACCTCAACCCCATCCAACACGTACTGGAACGGAGATTGTGAGCCAGACCTTCTCGTCCAACATCAGTGTCTGATCTCATAAATGCCTTACAGAATGAATGGGCTCAAATTCCCACAGAAATCCTTTTAAGAAGAGTGGAAGCTGTTATAGCTGCAAAGGTGGGCCAGCTCCATAATAAAGTCTGTGTATTTGAATGCAATGTCATTAAAGTCCCTGTTGGTGTAATGGCCAGGTGTCCCCATACTTTTGGCCATACTGTGTATATAGTCGATACACTTGCACACCGTTTCCCTGTGTGTTGTTACACTCAGTGAGTTCTCTTCAGTCTGAACTAAGAGCACTCCTTCCTGCAGGTGCAACAATAATGATCCATCACTCATCACTCACTCAAAACACAAAACACACAAGCACACACTCACAGGTGCAGACTGAGTCGCTATCTGTCTGTATTGAATCAAAGACGGATTCCTCTTCATGACTAGCCAGAGCCAGAAGCTATAAGGCAGAAGACACTAAAGATGCTTGTATAACAAGGAGCAAGCTTTCACGAATGAGCCTGGTATGAGTGTTAAAGATGGAAAGGCTAAAATACAAAGTCATGGCTTTAATCACGTTTAAAGGCATGTCTTTGTATTTTAGCCTTTATCTCTTCTCTGCAGTTTTAATATTCATATTGACTCATTTGTGACAGCTGACTTGCTACTTGTTATACATGCATCTTTTGTGTCTTCTGCCCTAATTGCTCTTTTGTAGAGCTTTAACTCTTTGAAGCTAATGGTCAGAAGCTGAAATGTCAGATTACAGTTTATTAAAATTCATTTTGAATTGCGAATCAGGCTTCTTAAAAAATTGACTGGTCTCTAATGAATGGGAAATGGGGGGGACGGGCAATATTCTACTATAGTACAATACACATCCCACACGATCATATACTGTAGACCTTTGGGATGCACAAAGAAAGGATAGAAAATAAAGTGTGTTAAACAGGCTAGATCGCTAGTTCAACCAACTTTTTCTAACCTTCAGTTCATGAATTAGATTCTATGGCTCACAATTGTTAGTTTCTATTAGTATAATTAGTATAAGTAATGGAGAAAAATAACTAACTAGGAATAGATAAGGTTTTTCCACTTTTTGAGCCCCATCTTATCCGTTTATTTTGGTATCGGGATCAGTACAGGATCTGCAGTATAGAATGCTGATCACAGTGATGTGGTAGGTTGATTCATTTTTCTATTAGATTGTTTTCAGAGTAAGAAAACAGCTGACAAATTCAGATTAGTGGATAATCTACACCTTTAATTTCAGGTACAAGGCACAAGTCTAAATGCTGTATGGTAGTAACACTGTCTCCCTGTTTGGAATGCTGGCCTGCTGTTGTTGTGTGGGTTGCTGATGATCACACACTACAAAAGTAGTGTGGTACATGCATCACAAGCTGGTGTAATGGATGTGATTCATCACAATATACACATGGCAGACATTACATTAAACAAGCAAGACACATTATATGGACAAAAATATTTTTCGTGGTTTGGGCTAGGCCCCTTACTTCCAGTGAAGGGCAATTTTAATACTTCGACAGACCAAGACATTTTGGACAAAAGTATGCTTCCAACTTTGTGGACACAGCTTGGGGAAGAACCTTTTCTATTCCAGCATGACTGTGCCCCATTGCATGAAGCAAGCTCCATAAAGACATGGGTAGAACTTGACCTCAACCCCATCCAACACCTTTGGGATGAACTGGAACGAAGATTGCGAGCCAGGCCTTCTTGATCGAACTACAGTGCCTGACCTCATGAATGCTCTACAGAATAAATGAGCACAAATTCCCACTGAAACTTTTCACATTAGCTACTGAATCATTCATAGTTTACAGATGATTACTGAATGTAGAATCAGAATAATTGTATAAAGAGATTAATAAATGTCCTCACTGTAGGGAAGAATCTGAACCTGAGGCTGAAGCGGCAGCAGAGGTTGAAGTGGAGCCTGAAGCTGTGAGGGCCTTCAGTGGAAAAGTGATTGTTGCAGCAGAAGAAACTCTGAAAAGGAGGATCAGCTCTGAGGCTGAAGTGGAGGCTTCAGCTGTGAAGGATTTTGTGGAGCAACTGATTCTCTCAGCTGTGGAAACAGCAGAGAAGTGCTGAAGCTGAAGCTGAGGCCATTAAGGAGCTGAAGGAGATTCTTCTGGACGACCCTATAGCAAAAACGGTTCTAGGTGAGTAAAGAGCAGGAATAAGTGGTGCGATGGAAATGACTCTGAAAACTGAGGAAACATTTACGTCAGAGAGTTTAAAGAACACGAATGGAGCTTTAGGGTAAATTATCAATCATTCCAGGGGCTGAGGCTGAGGTGGAGGAGGAGGAAGAGGCTGAGGCTGAGGTTGAGCCTGAGGCACAGACAGAGACAGAGATTGACTTTGAAACAGTAGAGAAGATCCAGAGTGCAGAAGCTGAAGCTGAGGCCATTAAGGAGCTGATGGAGATTCTTCTGGATGACCTTGAAACAAAAACCCTTCTAGGTGAGTAAAGAGCAGGAATAAGTGATGTGATGGAAATGACTCAGCTGGAAAACTGAGGGGTTTGTTGATGTAAAAACAGAGAATCAGATGCTGATGCAGCTGCTCACTGAAGCTGAGGACCACACCACCGGGGAGTTCACGGAGAACAACCAGCAGGAGAGTGAGGAGACCATGGACGAACCTTTGAGTGAGTAAAGAACATAAACAGGTGGAGACCTGAATGCTGATTCTGAAATCTGGACAACTTTGACCTTTACTGGTGTTAATACAGGAACCCTCTAGCTGAAGGTGATGCACGCAGAGGCAAAGGCTGAGGCTGAGGCTAAGATTATGGCTGAGGCTGAAGCGGAGCCGGAAGCCGTGAAGGCCTTAATTTGAAAAGTGATTAGTTCAGCAGTGGAAACAGCAGAGAAGTTGATGAGTGCAGAAGCCCAAAGCTGAGGCCATAGAAGAGATCATGGAGATTCTGCTAGACGACATTGTAACAAACATCCCTCTAGGTGAGTAAAGAGCAGGAATAAGTGATGGGATGGAAATGACTCAGCTGGAAAACTGAGGGGTTTGTTGATGTAAAAACAGAGAATCAGATGCTGATGCACCTGCTTACTGAAGCTGAGGACCACACCACCGGGGAGTTCATGGAGAACAACCAGCAGGACAGTGAGGAGACCGTGGACGAAACTTTGAGTGAGTAAAGAACATAAACAGGTGGAGAACTGAATGTAGATTCTGGAATCTGGACAACTTTAACCTTTACTGGTGTTAATACAGGAACCCTCTAGCCAAAGGTGATGCACGCAGAGGCAAAGGCTGAGGCTGAAGCAGAGACTGAGGTTAAGGCTGAGGCTAAGATTGTGGCTGAGGCTGAAGCGAAGGCTGAGGCTGAAGCTAAGATTGTGGCTGAGGCTGAAGCGGAGCCGGAAGCCGTGAAGGCCTTAATTCGAAAAGTGATTAGTTCAGCAGTGGAAATAGCAGAGAAGTTGATGAGTGCAGAAGCTAAAGCTGAGGCCATAAAAGAGATCATGGAGATTCTGCTAGACGACATTGTACCAAACATCCCTCTAGGTGAGTAAAGAGCAGGTATAAGTGATGTGATGGAAATGACTCCGCTGGAAAGCTGAGGTGTTTGTGGATGTAAAAGCAGAGAATCAGTTGCTGACGCTGATGCTAACTGAAGCTGAGGACCAAAACATCGGGAATTCAAGAACATAACCAGATGGAGAACTGAATGTAGATTCTGAATCCTGGACAACTTTGGCCTTTACTGGTGTTAATACAGGTAGCCTCAAGCTGAAGAAAGATGCAGAGGCAGAAGCTGAGGCTGAGAAAGATCCTGAGGCAGAGACTGAGGCTGAGAAAGATCCAGAGGCAGAGACTGAGGCTGAGAAAGATCCAGAGGCAGAGACTGAGGCTGAGAAAAAGAATGAGGCAGAGACTGAGGCTGAGAAAGAGGCAGTTGCTGAGGCAGATGCTAAGGCTCCAGTAGAGGAAGAGGCAGAGGTTGAGTCAAAGGTTGAGGCTGAGACAGATCCAGAGGTAGAGGCTGAAGCTGTGAGGGCCTTTGTGGAGAAACTGATTCTTTCTTCAGTGTCAGTACTAGAGAAGGGGAAGATCATGAGTGCCGCTGAATCTGAGATCAAAAACGAAATCGAGGTAGAACCCCCTGAGGAACGTCCTCTCCTCAGTGAGACAGAGCCCAATGAGGACCGAGCTCTGGGTGAGTGAAGGAAATAAATCTCAGATTGTGTGACATCAGAACAAGCAGCATCTGCTGATATTAGCATGAATTAATGCAGTACTGACACTTTCTACCCTCAACTGCTAATGTCATACTCCATCACCCAGACACAGAAGCACACAAACACCAGCTCTCTTCTGTTTTCTTAACTAAACAGATTCAAAAATAAAGACTCACATCAATGAGAATTGTGTTGAGATCACTGACATCATTCAAACTACATCAGACGTTCACCTGGACCCGACTGATACATCTAACAGTCCACTTCTGGGTGAGTAAGACACTATGAAAACAGTGCAGATAGACAACTGATGAAATATTCATAATGAAACCAAGGACATACTTGTGGCTAAATAAACACGTTTTAAAATAAATACTTACTTTAAAGAAATTTGTGTTGCAGAACACAATCATTAATCTCTTCTATAACAGTCCACTTGTAAGGAGGACTGATCTCGGATCAGATTCCTCTGTGTTTAGGATAGTTGTTGTTCCAAAAACTGATTCTAGATCAGCATTCCTGCATTATTTCTATTTGAAGTACCATAGCAACCACCTAGCTATTTTGTGTTTGCAAGCAACCTTGCAAAATCCCAGTGACCACCCGGAACACCACAGCAATCACCTAGCAAACTTCAGCACCCACAGAGGATTCTCTAATAACCCAGAAAACACCTAGCAAACACCTAAAATATAGCAAACACCTGGCAGCTGCCCAGCAACCACTGAAAATTTGCTAAAGCTGCTAAAGCTGCTAAAGCTGCGTTTTCTTCAGGAAATTCTCTTTTAATGAAATCTGTTGTGAAGCTTCTTAGTTCCTCCTTTTCCGCTGAAGGTTTCTGGGAAGATCTAAAAGTGAAACAGTTGTTGTTTTTCAGTCTCTTCTTACTCTTTGGCATTATTTAAATCGTAGTTGCTCATTAATTAAAAATTAAATAATTAATGATGGAATCAGCAGCGAGTGAAGGTCCAGGAGGCACGTAGAACTAAATTGGTAACGTGGGGTAAACCAATCTTCTCACTACTGTTCTCACAGGAGCGAAACCCCTCCTGAGAAAAGATCTGCTCCACAGAGAGCTGAGCAGAAGAACTGGGGACGTCTTCACAGAGAGGACGAGCGGGTCCAGAAGATCCAACAAACCCACCTCCAGATACCTCAGGAGCAAAGATCCAGAAACGCCTCCACAGAACTGCAAAACACACTCACTCACTCACACACACACACACAAACACGCACACACACATGCACTTGCGTACTAATCACACAAGCCTATTGCTTTATCAGGAAATTTACAACTGCATCGGTATTTCAATGTTCATTTGATTTTCTGGTTCACTGCGTAGAATAATGTTTTGATGAAATTGTTGTTTATTTCAATGGAGAGAGTACATCGAGTAAACAAATACATAAAACATACAGCCACAAGGAGTATTACAGAAATAAACTAATTTCGACAATGCGCATAAGCCATACGGGGCATTTACAACAATACAGATCTGGTGGGATATGACTAACAGGAGATTGATAGTAAAAATCAACAGATTTATAGGTACTTTTGCTTGTTAAACACATAATAATTAATTGTATTAAACATGATTATAATCCTAATCATGATAATAACAGTCTCCCTGTATATATTTCTGTTTTTACATCACAGATTTCCAGAACATGCCCACTGCAGCCCAGAACCCTGCAATCCACCCTCTATTCCAGCCTGCTCCATCCCAGCCCACTCCAGTGCAGTCTGCTCCAGTGCAGCCCGATCTTTTCCAGCCCACACCAGTCCAGCCTGTTCCAGCACAGCCTGCTCCATTCCAGCCCGCTCCAATGCAGCTCTCCTCCATTCCAGCCTGCTCCAGTGCAGCTCGATCTGATTCAGACTGCTTCTGTGCAGCTTGCTCCATTCCAGCCTGCTCCAGTGCAGCTCTCTTCATTCCAGCCTGCTCCAGTGCAGCTCTCTTCATTCCAGCCTGCTCCAGTGCAGCTCTCCTCCATTCCAACCTGCTCCAGTGCAGCTCTCTCCACACACATCCCTTTAGACAAAGTTTACACATTAGTGAATGTTACTCAGACACACATACATGATCTGTTCTCAACTGTGTGTGTGTTCATGTAGGGCCTCAGCTTTTGCGCCCACAGTCTGTTTGTGCAGGACCAGCTACTGGAGCAGCTCCTGTGAAAGCAGTGCTGCATTATAAATACCGTCCAGAAGTGCTCAACTCACTGCAGCACCTGGACAATCAGCAACAGGCACACATGTGGCAGGTATACACACATAGTCCCTCATAGTCAGTTTTTTACTTAGGCTATTTCCTTTCCTTCTTTCTTTTATAAAGTAATCTTTCTTCATCCATCCCTAGCCTGCAGTGCATGTGCAGGATCCGGAGCCGCTGACCGCCTCCATGCTGGACGGAACTTCTGAAGTAGACCAGAAGCAGGTGCTCGGTAAATCACAATTTTAAACATTCAAGCCAAAACAGAACTCAGGCCCACTCCTGATTTTCTAGCGATACATAAAATGGGACATGAATTTGAAGTTTCTTCTGGCTCTCCAGGTGAGGACCCGCTCATTCACAGCACACACCCCACTCTGCTGGGAAAAATCACAGGCATGCTTTTGGAGCTGGATAATACAGAGCTGCTCCATATGCTGGCGTCAGTCAATTTGCAATTAAAGGTCAATCCACATGCCCACACATACATACCACATACACACATTGTTCATTTTATATACTTGATGTGCAAGCATATGAGGCTTAGCTTTTATTCCGTACTGTTTATGTCTTTTTGGATGAGACAGTTGAGTTAAATGTTCTGCTGTTACTCTAGTATGTCTGTATCTGAATGTCTGAATAAGAATAACTGTAGTGTGTTTATATCTAATAAAACAGTATCTGTTCTCCAGGCCCACTGAGTGAAAGAGGCTGTGTGTCCAAAACTGCTCCTTCTACTGTTTGATGGAAGGTAAAGTGTGTCACTAATAATCCAAGTGAAAACACACACTACAGCTGAGAAATACACACACTGCTGTTTAGATCAGACTAACTTTGATTCTTTTTTTTCCTTTTTCAGATTGCTGCCCTCAACCTAGCTTCTAAATAGAAAAAAACAAAATAAATGCAGAAAAAGAACTGCCGAACAATAAATGAAATCAAAATCATTCCTTTGTTTTGTCTATTAATACTATATGTAAGCCTTTATTATAATAAAATATTTTTTTATTATTGTAAAAATGCAAAGGCAATAAAGGATAATGGACATTTTAGCCAGTAATTAATGATACATAAATAGAACATCTAAAATGTAGACAGACAGACAGACAGACAGACAGA
>JBBIGA010024577.1:0-14269 GCA_037576975.1 Alestes dentex | reverse complement strand
TTGGAGTAAGACAACATGCATGAAGAGGATGATGTGGACAAAATACTCATTTGCCTAATAATTCTGCACTCCCTGTAGAAGGTCTATCTGCTCTATTCACTGGATTAAAAACAGCTCCTTCAGAAACAGTGAGCAGAGGGTCGGTGTGGTCAGGAGTCTGGGCAGTGTGAGGGTCAGAGGGGCGGAGCTTACTCTGGGACTGATCAGTCTGGAAGGACTGATGGGGAGGAAGGAGGGAGATGGAGGCAGAGATTCAACATCTTTTACCATCAGTAGGAGGAGAAAATACAGGAAGGAGGAAGAAGAGAAAAATGTTTATTTACTTACCTGTGAAAATATATGCTAAAACAGAAGGGAAAAAAAACATATGGTGAGATAAAACATTCTAAAATTGTCAGATGGCACACAATTCCACAATATATGGTGCAAAGACAATTTCCTCTTTTAGAAATGTCTGTATTTAAACTACAGTAAATACTCCGTTTCTCCTCACAGTCTTTTCCCTCACTCACCCTCGTCTTTCTATTTTTCTCTCTCTCTCCTCAGTTTCTCTCTTCTCTCATCTGTCCTTCTCTTTCCCCTCTCTCTATCTCTTCTCTCTCTAGCTCTTTCTCCTAAAAAGCCCCTCCAGTCTGTTTAGGACAAAGGTGAGATCTTTCCCTTACATCTAGAAGGTCTATCTGCTCCGTTCTCTGGATTAAAAACAGCTCCTTCAGAAACAGTGACCACAGGCTCTGTGAGGGTCAGGAGTCTGGGAAGTGTGAGCATCAGAGGGGTGGAGCTTCCTCTGGGACTGATCAGTCTGGAAGGACTGTGGACTAAATTAAGGCCCCATCAGCCCATCTAGAAGCTCCACAGACTAAAGGAACATGGGTGGAGCTCCTTTAGAGTGGAGGAGAATATGGATTATTTCACTGGAGCTCATGATCAGAAGAACAGGCTCAAGATGAGAGAGAGCTGCAGACTGATGAAGAGAAGATCATCATTCTGCCGTTTTCTCTTCTATTTAAGGTGTGATGTGTGTAAATGAAAATGTTTTGATCTGTTGTGTCTTTTTCTCATCACTGAACTTCACTGTCTCTACATTTCTGCACTGCAGTGGGATTATGCACAGGTGCATTGTGAGAAGGAAGGAGGGAAAAATCTAAAGTGTTATCATTTACAGATGACAGGATTGAAATGAACTAAAATCTGATTTTAAACAACTGCTTGACTTCTGGATTAAACTTTATTACAAGTGTTAAAGAGTCAGATTATACCACAAGTGGGAGGAGTTTAGTACAATTATTTACTTACCAGTTTGGAAGCATCTGTGAAATACAAAAAATGGAAAACAATGTTAGAGGAAAGTCAGAAAAGGAGAAAACTTAACAAAATACAGTCACAGCACTTGTGAAACAGTCTTTTTTAACCCTTTATCTCTTCTTCTCATTTGTGCTGTAGATCTTCATCCTGCACCACCGCACCTTCACCCAGTGCTTCAATAAATCTCCATCAAGATGTTCAGATAAACGGTTAAAGAGTAAAAACCTACAGCTGATACTCAACCCTCACATAAATGGTCCTATTTAAACAACCTTAAACACTTCATGGAGTGTTTTTCTGAACAGCCAGTCTGTGTTCCTCCATGAACAACAGCATCATGTGTGTGATTTATTCTAGTTATGGATAGTGCTGGGCGATAAAACGATAAAGATAATTATCGCGAAATATCTTTTCCTCAATAAAACCAATGCATGTAGTCGACAGAAAGTGGAAAGAACTTTGAATGATAAAGAGAACAGCACTGTGCCGAACCAATCGTGTGAAAGCTGACGTCAGCTAGATTGTGTTAAAGCTGTGGGCTACAGCAGCCGAAAACAACAGCAGGAGTGAAAACGAGCAAGAAACAGCGAAAATGACAACAACAACAAAAAAAAACACATACTGATGAATGCAACCCAAAGGAGACCACCCAAGGCTCAAAAGGCGAGGACGTTGTTGACAAAAAGAGTCAGAGGAATTCGGTAGTTTGGAGATATTTTGGCTATTTAAAGTCTGACACGAAACAGAGAAGCGCGGACTGCAAACTGTGTCTAAAGCATGTTCCTACAAATTCCCAAGAATGAGTCACCTGGTAAAGCGTTATTTGTGCATCCCTGCAACCAGCACCCCCCCCTGAGAGGGTGTTTAGCAGGGGGGGTAATATTGTGACCTGCCACAGGGCTGCTTTAAAACCTGAGGCTGTGGACAGACTTGTCTGTCTTGCCCATAACCTGAAGTAGGATAATGTATGGTCTGAAACATAGATAGTACTGAGAGGCCATACTTGGGAGTTCTTGTGCCTTTCTTTTCTCTCTTTATTTATTTATTAATTTTATTAATTAAAATTTTTTTTTTACATCATTTCAGATTTAGAATTTTTGAATTTTAGAAATAAGATTCATTTATTTGCAGTTGTATATTTAGTGTGTTCTTGAAAAGATAGCTGCATATATTTAGTCTCTTTTTGAAAACCTGAAATTTTTGACTGGCCAAAACTGAGACTTTATTTTGTATAACTATATTTACTTGAAATTGATAAAAGAATTTCTGATCAGAACCATTGAATGCTTCTTATATATTTATTCAATTATTTTTATTTATTGCAGTTCAACTTCTGACAAAATAAATATTATTTAAACCAAAAGCAATTTTGTCTTGTTATACCTCAGTAGGAATAAAAAAGGTGGTTTGACAGTGATTTGATTTATATCGTGCTATATATGGATATCAACTGATATGAAAAAAAGATATCGAAATAAGATTTTTCCCGTATCGCCCAGTCCTAGTTATGGAGGAAAAGGCAGTTACACAAACACACAGCTACAAAACAGCCAGAATCACTAGAGAGATGTGAAAGTGTGAGAATAAGCAGCTCTTGGAGGTCTACTGTTTATGTAGGACTAAATGGAGACAGATGATTCGCTGTGGCGACCCCTGAAGGGTAAAGCCGAAAGAGAAAGAAGAGGAGGTCTACTGTTTATAAATGTATGAACTACATGTGTGGGGTTTAGGTAAGTGTTTACAGCTGCACACAGATGTTGTGGAGGGGGAGGACATACTGAAATTCTGTAGGATAAATGTGGGGGGTCTCGAGATTATATCATAAAAGGTACAGAGCTGATATTATTGGTGACATATTTGTGAGAGTGACTTTTCTATTAAATCTCTCTCAGCACTGATATCGCGCTGTCGCTAAAACAGAGCGTCTGTGTGAATGAAGACGCACCGCATGGACACTGATCTGAAAACAGACAACCACTACCTTTACCTGCTCTCAGCATCAGGGGATCTCTGTCTATCTGCACTACAAAATGACACATTTGGACGTGGCTTCATCAGGTCGTTCACTTGAATTATTTAATTATTTCCCTTTAATACACGCCGGAGGTGCAGTGTCAGGTAGACCCAACTACAGCGTAACGTTAAGTTTTAACTCTTACAGGATTTTCATCAAAGGAATGCCTGGACAGAACACCCTAATGACTCCTGTCTGTGTTTCCCCGGTGGAAACAGAGCAGTTCAGTGAACTACTGTTTTAAACAGCAAAGGGTTAATATGGGGTTTAATTCAAATATGGTGCTGAAATAGGCAACCTGTGTTGTGAGGTTATGTGAGATTTGAGAGTTAGTTCTGATACTAACATGGTTCATTAAAGTGGTGCTTTACTGTCACTACTGCTGAAAACCAGTGTATACTATTTATGTATTTGTACTCCCTGGGATTTGTGCCCTGATAAGATGCTGAAAATACTATTTTTGGCCCTGGTTTGACAAAGGTTTTTGGAAAATTGTACTTTTTTTCTTATACAAACAGGATGCTCAGGGGTGAGTTTTGAGTTACATATATTCATATCTTGTTAATTTGTGGTGTAAAAGGTTGTTGCTTAGGCTAAAATACAGCATATGTGTGCATGTAAATACTGCAGATGATCACAGTAGCATCAGAAATATAGATGTTCATAAGCTATAAAAAGGAACAACGTATAAATTGTACATGGAAAAATGGATGAATGTTTCTCAGATAAAGGAATGCCTAGACGAGTGAACACCACTAATGTCTCCTTTCTGTGTTGTCTCTGTTAAAAACAGACCAACACATCCACAGACTTTTAATTTGTGAGTCTTGGGCCTGAGGACCTGTAACATGTGCAGTGAACTTCTGTAATACTTACACATTCCTAATGTACACTTCTGTTGTGTCTCCATCAGTGACCTGGCACAGGTAATATCCTCCATCTGACTCTCTGCAGTCTCTGATCTGTACGGAGGCGTTTCCTCTGTGCAGCTCCTCAGTGAACAGACTCACTCTGCCCTCGTAGCCCCGCCCCTCTGTCACCTGACTGTTCTTATAGAGGCAAATACAGTCCGTCCGCTTAAACCACCTGATCTCCATGGAAACAGCACTGAGTTCAGGAGACAGGCGACAGGAGAGAGTGACAGAAGAGACAGGATATATTTCATCATCACGGGGACCAGTGAGTTCAAACTCATCTGTGTAGGAAAACACACACAAACACAGTTTTCTGTCACAGTAAAAAAAATAAAGTGTCTTATAGAATATTAGTACTGATATTCACAATAAAAACTTTTAGAGGTTCTTAAAGTTGAACTTACTGCCGCTTGCAGTCGCCATTTTTATCGCCTCCTACACACACAGAGAGAGAGAATTCCTGTCGTAATCACAACTATATCAGTGACAGTAAAGGTGTAAATGGTTATATCAGGTTTGCTTATTTATATTGATGTTTCCACACAGGTCTGCTTGTCACAGCTAGCTTTAGCATAATGCTAACTTCTCTTACCCTCGAGCTTCTTCAGTCATATCACCACTTTAGGTGAAATATGTCCCCGTTTTAAAGCTCAGAGCAGTTTCTTGACTTATAACAGCAAGATCCATGACAATAAGACCGAGTTTAAACTGACCTCTAATCTCAGACTCACCTCTTCACTGCAGCGACCAGAGAGGAAAACTCCACTACTTTCACTTTCAGTGACAACACCAACAGCCCAAACACGGAGAGGGAGAGGGGGAGGGGGAGGGGTAGGGAGAGAGAGAGAGGGAACTGATTTAATGTTCTCAGCTCACAGTTAACAGACAGACACACAGATGCGACAGACATAGGAGCTGATTCTTATTTTTTGGTCTTAAATGTCATACACGTACTATGTTTGATATTTAATGAAGAGCACATGAAATCTCTGAAATTTCTCATTTGATCTCAGTTTAATCGGCATCATCATCTAAACTAAGTTTACACAAAAGGACAACCTAATTTTCAGTGTAGCCGAATTTTACAGGAGACGACAAGAACATGATGAATCTAAAGATTAATTGTAAAAGGTATAATAACAGAAAGAAGATTATAATAGAAGAATAAAGAATGACATGAATAGATAAAATAAATATAAAATAAATGGATCAGTGCTTCTAATAAAGTACCGTCATATAAAAAATAGAATAAGAGAATTAGGAAAAGCAGCTAAAACAATCGTCTTCAGAATAAAAATAATTTGACGGTAAAAGGAGGGACGAGCAAGACGAGCTTTATCTAATGTTACTCTGTGTTCCAGATCTCTTGCACCCCTTGTTTAAAAGTTGATTGGAGATCAGTAAACGCTGGGGTTAGGGTTAGGGTTAGGTGGGCTACTCGACAAAAGTTCATACTCATTATCATGTTTCAATACACCCCAGGTCCATTTCACACCGAACCTCTCCTTTAACAAGGTGCACAAGTGCTTAACAAGGTTAACCAGCATAGTTTTACCATATACACCTTGTAAAACCAGCAGTAGAAAAGTATGACGATCTGTCGTGGTATAGTTCTGTCTTGGCTCTCCCACTAAACCGCACAAATCCCGGTTACCAGGTCCGGTCCATGTGACTCAGGAGGAGGTGACTACCCAAACACTACTTTAATGGAAACATTTTCCTCAAAACAAGAAATTTATGAAAAGACTTATAAATTGTCTTGTAGTGTTTTATAAGTACACTCAAAACAAAATAAGTAAAAGGGAACAATCAGAAATCAATGTGATGATCTCACATGCAGGCTTCCGTTGTTGTCATGGCAACCCACACAACCCCATCTCAGCGTCAGCCATAACAGACGACGTTGCAATTTTGCCGATCCATTCTTGTTGTAATGTTGTAAACATTAGTAACGTAGGTGTATTTTAGAAAAAAGTAGATGACCCGAGATTTCAAATGCCTGGCCAAAATAATTTTCTCAGACTGTGTTTCCAGAGCTATATGATGAATGTCGGGTGAAGTTAGAAGCTGCGCTAAAAGACCTAAGACACTTTGCCAGTACAGCGGACTTGTGGTCAAGTTGGGCGTCTTACTGTTCATTTCATAGACATAGAATTGAATTTACAGAGCAAATGTTTGCAAACTGCGTATTTCCCGGAGGAACATACGGCAGAAACTATTGCTATGACGCTCTGTCATCCTGGGGACAGGTCTGTATTACTGTAGACAATGGACATGCAGACATTGTCAAGGCTGTGTCATTAAAAACTGGACTTGACTTCAGTGTTTTGGGCATCGACTGCACTTAGCAATTAGTAAGATAAAATCATTAGTTTGTTAATAACAATGAAATATATTTAGTTTCATTACAGTTCAGTTATGAATCTGTTTTGTGCTCCTTGCATTAAATTGTTTAATTCTTAAATGTGTATATATATATATATTAAGGCATTAACACAAAAGTCGAATAGTCGTGTTTTTTCCTCTCTCTGTGCGAGTGCTTGTGTACGCAATGCAATCTCCGCCTCTGGATTGGCTGACGCTGTCATGAGTTCCTTGACATAACCAATTATTATAGTCCCTTCATAAAAAGGGCGGTACAGTTGGCGCGAGTGGAATCTAAACACCAAACCACAACAAAACGAGAGACATGGCAGCCGAGGAGACACACATCACATGTGTGGAGATACTTTACTCTAGACACACAAACAGCACAATGACCTGCACAACCTGCAAGTCGGGGTTAAAGTACTGTAACAGTACAAGTGTTCTGCACGACATCTGAAATGGCACCGCTAGCTGACATAGCTAACGCTAGCACCGCAGAGAGTCGTCCTAACCAGAGGACGCTGAGCGGCTGCCACGGCTTAAACTGTTCTCACTGTCTGTTGTACACTTAAATTTTCCAGAAAATTCAAGGTATCAGTCATTGTTTTGTTTTGTTTAATTGTCATGTTGTCTGTTAATGTTACAGAGAACATTAATAAAAGTTGCTCAATGTTGGACAAATGTGTTCCTCCGATGCATGTGTGATGACGTCATCAAACGACTAGTCGACTCGACTTCGACTATGTTGCTTGATAAGTCGGGATAAATGGCGGGACACTGACACTGTTATTAGGATCAATAAAATAGGAAAATAAATGACTCGATCAACTCGTGACTCCTGAATCGAACGAAAGATGATTTAATCATTCTCGAATGACATGTCACTGAGCGCTAGTTGCAAAGAGAACGTCCGCTGGTAAACGGGCTGCCTAACTGTTAAAAACCTTTGAAATAAAATTATCAAACAAAGACTGGTGAATTTTTAGAAGCTTCAGCTTCATAAAAAATCACACATTAAGTTTCAGATAAACTGACACTTCAGAAAAATCTATGGGCATAATCGGTTAACTGCCGTTAGCTCGGGGCTAGCCATGCTAACTAACCCTGAAGGGGAAATGGCTCCAGAACTACATGAAAACTGTCTGTATGAACAAGAGCAAAAAGCTAATACAGGCTATAACAAAGCTTAAAGTGATGAGGGGAGAGCTGAGGGGTTACTCTGTAGTGACTCTGAGATTTTCATTTTACCATTTTGAGTAACTTTGAAATAATAGTTGGAATAAGGGAATGATTAATGTGAAGTTTTTATAGATTAAGTTGTCTTTTTATTAATACAGTCATTTGTTTTATTCTGTTTCCCAAGATGTTTTTCTCCATCAACCCAGAGAAGGACACTAAAGTGGAGAAGATGAACATCCCATCTTCATGTGAACCCATAAGTCCTTACCTTAATGCAGGAAATTTCAGATCATGAGTGGCGTGATGTCTGAACATGCACTAAACACAGTAAGAGTTATGCCGTGTGATGATGTACCTCACAGTGTGCAGGTTTATTTCAGCCCTTATCAGGTCAGTTCTTCAAGCTTGAGAAGCAAAGAAAAGTTTCAGATAATGTTATTACTGAGTTTGTATGTAATTTGTACTCTGTTATTGCTCTTGGATTCATTTGCATTCCTGTATCTCAATTTGAAGAACTTATTTTGATAGTAGTACATTTCTCTATTTTACAAAGGCAGTATAGTAATCCTTAAAGAGTGTAAAAAATTCTTACATTTACTCATTAAAATTACCCCCTTAGCGTCCTTCATCAGGGCCATAGTAATATCAGTGCAATATCAGTGCATAGTCTGTCAGTGTACTAAGTCAGTCTGCGGGTTTGTGTTTTTTTGTTAACACATTTTATGCATTGCCTGAAGTTAGAAATTCTGTGCAAACATTCATGTTCCAGACTGATGCTGTTGTTCACTGCTTTTAGGTGAATAAGTAATTGGAACATTAAATTATTTTTGGACTTTTGTTTAATATTTCAATTCATTAACTCTTAAACCGTTTCTAGCTTTGCTTTCCCATTTTAAATGCTTAAACTTTGTACACGGGGTTACTATCTTTAATATGTTTCTATTTTTCACTAACCAGTGATATCTATAACGAATAAATTCACAGTGTTACAGTTCTGTTACATTACAGTCAGGACAGGATTTGAACTTAAATGACAATAAATTGTATAATAAATGACAGAACAAATTATATAGCAATATTTATATGTGACCTTCACTGTAAAGCATTAATGCTGCAATAGACCTGTACAAGAGAAAGAACTATACCGGAAACATCTTTTGAGTAAAGGTTCCAAAAACAATTTAAATGACAGTTTTATAATAAGGCTTTTACAACAAAACACTGTTGTTCATTTGGTACTTTTTCTGTGAAACTGCCTGGGATTCAGCATAAAATAAGCACAAGTTTGTGTAGAATATACTCAAAAAAGCGTGTTTAATCATGCTTGGTCAGAAAAGGACTGTTGAATTTACAGGTTGTTCAGTACTATTTTCACTGCCTTTTTTACAAAATTATTGTTTTTTTGTAAAATCAACAGGGTTTTGTTTACAGTGTGATTCTCTACATGCAAACCATGTTAACGAATCGCTTCATTTCAGTTTCTGGACCCGTCACAGCACTGAAACAGCACCTCTCAAGGTCTGAAATGATCTGGCAGGTGTCCTCTGTTCACTCTTCAGGTTCTATTAGATCTGAGTGCTGCTTTTGATACAGTTGATCATGAATTTTTACTCCTGTGGTCCAGCAGTCCAGTAATCATATTTTCTGAATCTCATTTTTATTTTGAGTATTAGTTTGTATCTCCTGGGATATGGTGGGAACACAGTTTGGGAACACATTTCTGAAACAGTGATGATAAGTACTGAATTTTCAAGGTTTGAAATAATCTGTTTTTGGTTTGAAGAGCAGAAATTCAGATTTTATCAAAGAAATTCAGGACATTGACACTTTGATTTTACAAGAAACGTGGTGTAAAGGCGTTCATTGAACACGTTCCTATTTTTCTTGAATGCTGAACTGAACAAATCAGTTTACAAATTATGAACGTAACTGTGAGTGATGTTCACTCTCGCGAGACTGAACGCAGTTCACGTTCTACGTTCGCAGTGTGCAGCTCCTCAGTGAACAGACTCACTCTGCCCTCGTAGCCCCGCCCCTCTGTCACCTGACTGTTCTTATAGAGGCAAATACAGTCCGTCTCCTTAAACCACCTGATCTCCATGGAAACAGCAACAGGGTCCAATGAGTTTCAACTCATTTGTGTAGGAAAACACACAAACACAGTTTTCTGTGTGTCTGATAGAATATTAAACTTGATGTTCACAGTAAAACTTTTTAAAGATTGTGGAAGTTTAACTTACTGCTGCATGCAGTCGCAATCTTTATCTCCTATGCGAGCGCACACACACACACACACACACACGCACAGAGAGAGAGAGAGAAAGAGGTTTATGTGACCTTACACAGCTAAGTACACACACACACACACAGAATCCTTCCATAGTCATATACCATTTACAGTAAAGGTGTAAATGATTACATCAGGTGTGTTTGGTTATATCGATGTTTCCGCACAAGTCTGGTGGTCACAGTTAGCTTTAGCATGATGCTAACTCGTCTTACCCTCGAGCTTCTTTATACAGTCATATCGCCACTTTACGTGAAATATGTCTCAGTTTCTTGTCCTATAACAGCAAGATCCATAATAATACAACCAACTTTAAACTTTAAACTGTCCACTAATGTCAGACCCACCTCTTCACTGCAGCAAACAGCAAGAGAAACTCCACTACTTTCACTTTGACCTACAGGATAGGGAGAGAGAGAGAGTGTGTGTGTGTGTGTGTGTGTGAGAGAGAGAGAGAGAGAGAGAGAGAACAGGTTTTATGTTCTCAGCACATCTTTTACTCTAAAACATTTCAACACTGTGTCCTTCAGCAACAGGAAATACATCTGTCATTAGGAAAACATCAAAGACACCATAACATCCCAATACACTGAATTATAGGAGATGAGTGGTGTGATGCCATGATTCATTCACTCCTGTCAGAAAGTAACAGTAGACAGACAGACAGACAGACAGACAGATAGGTAAACAGATACATCCATCCATAGATAGATAGACAGACAAAGAGATAGATAGATAGATAGATAGATAGATAGATAGATAGATAGATAGATAGATAGATAGATAGATAGATGGATGAATAGATAGATAGATAGATAGATAGATAGATAGATAGATAGATAGATAGATAGATAGATAGATAGATGAATGGATGAATAGATAGACAGACAAAGAGATAGATAGATAGACAGACAGACAGACAGACAGATAGATATACAGATAGATAGACAGATAGATAGATAGATGAATAGATAGATAGACAGAGAGATAGATAGATAGACAGAGCAGATAGACAGATAGATAGATAGAGAGATAGACTATCATGACCATCATCATCATCATCATCATCCTCATTTAAACTGAGTTTAAACAGTGAGGGAGTGTTGCTGAGTTGCTTTTCAGTGTTGCTGAGTTTCATAGGTTATGAAAACAGGATAAACAAAAAACAACAAGAGAACATTATAATAGAAAAAAAGAATAAAATTAATAGAGAGAATGTAAAAAAATAAAATGCAGTTAATGAACTAGTGAACTAATCAAGGAATAAAATACCTTCAAATAAAAACAGAATAAGAGAATTAGGAAAAGCAGTTCAAACAATCTTCTTCAAAATAAATAATTTTACAGTCAAGGGTTAAGACCCAGGAAGGTCGACTGAGTCGAGCTTTATCGTATGTTGTTCTATATTCCAGCTCTCTGGCGCCCCCTGATTACATGATTGGAGCTGATTAGAGCCATATTATTAGGGGGGTTGTGCCCCACTCCCCTCCCCCCCTTTTAAATATCATTCCTTTTGTACACACCAACTCAGCGCTGTTTCCACCGCAAAGACAAAAGATGCGTTCCGTATTGAACCGATATGGAACGCAGTTTATTCCATTTGTTCTGTATGTCTCACCAGTAAAACACTACGCCTAGCTATAAATGCCACCTTTCGTTCCAGACCAGTGTGTCCCCTCCACATTAAAAATGCTTCTGACAACCCAGGACAGTGGAACCTGTTTCACAAAGTCTTCTGAAAATCGTTTACAAGCACTGATACATAAGACCTGTCCAGGCTGTTTCTCCACCTTTTGCCCTGTGAGCACCAGGATGGGCTCCAAAACCCTGGTTAGGATAAGAGGATCAGAGAACAGATGGAAGGATGGAAGATACCATACAGGTTGTGCAAATGTGCCTTTAGATCACATTTATGGATCCAGTAAAGTGAGGAAATAAACAGAACAATCAAGTAAAATAAATCACTTTAATAAATCAGTGAGAAAGAAGTTAAGAGTCCCATGTCGAAATCTACACCAGTGAAGATCACATACATCACAATACTGATTTTCTTCCATCCAAACAGGAAACATCCAAATAATGTGAAGAAATGTTTTGAGCAGCTTCAGCATAAACACAAACTCCCAGAACAAGACTTTTCTAGAGCTGAGACTTACAGAGACACAAAGAATGAGATACACTAGCCAGTGTAGAACAGTTATGCTAACAACTAGAGGGACTATTAAAAAGATCATATCACACATTTATAAGATACTTCAAGAACTAATGGAAAACAACTGGATATCATGGAATAATGGGCACTGGAGATGAACACCATGATTTCATATTGACAACTGGGAATTATGGTGTAAAGGGACATAAAATAACAAATAGCCCCATTTGGAGGGAATCCAAATGGAAAGTTAAGGTGAGATTTTTCAAGAAACATCAAAATGCAGTAGACCCTCAGATCAGTGCTGGAGAGGCTGTGGCCTGTCAGGAGACCACACACACATTAGGACAAAATATCTAGAACATTGGTAAAACATACAAAACTAAATTCAAACATGATTAGATATAGGATGTCTCTAGAATCCCACCTCACTTTTAATAAAGAATATTACAGAAGATGTGAAGACAATCAGACATTGTTAGCGAGAGCTCTTCTTTAGAAAAGCCCACAGAAACATGATGGAGGGAGGTATAGTAGGTTTACTGCATGAAAAATGGACCACAATGTTACATTTAAATCAGACATTATCTTTACTAATTGGTTCCTGATTCTTTTTCAACTGTTGCAAATTAAGAGAGTGGAATTAATTTCTCCTCATTTAAACGTGAACACTATAGCTGTTTTTATATGTATGTTCATGTGTTTTCTTGATTTGTAGATGAATGTCATTGTTCATGCATGTTTATTCGTTCATTATTTATGTATTTATTTGAGAATTATTTATGCACACTGGGAGAATGACTGCAGTTTATAAAAAATAAATAAAAAGAAGTTTAAAAAATTGTGATGGTCAAGGTCATTTAGATGCAGGTGGCCCGGGCAGCCCAGGTGGTCCGGGTGGTCCAGGAAGTCCTGGGAATCCAGCTGACCCAGGAATTCCAGCTATTCCAGGTATACCAAGTTTTCCAAGTGGTCCAGCTGGCCCAGGAGGTCCAGGTAGTCCAGGTGGTCCACGTACTCCAAGTGGTTCACCATTGACCCTCTCCTCTGGGCCGTGATAATGTTCACACACCCAGCCTTGCTCTTCTCCATGGATGGAAGGCGTCTCCAAGAGCACCGGATCGCCGATCAGTCTACAACTGGTCAAACTATCATCCTGAAGATCATGATTACAGTCCGTAAATCCTAACAAAACTCACTTTACAGAACTGTGCAAAAATCAGAGACCATCCACAATTAATTCTAAATCTAATTTATCTAAATATGTCATTCACTTTTTAGCATTAAAAACATTCTATAAATTTTATTTTTCTTCATTGTTTGAACACAGCTGCTTCTCTTTATATTGTAGAGAAGGTTCTGTGATGAACAAACCAATAACGATCTTCCAAATAAATAATAAACTAGAAGTGCTTTATATTCACCTACATTAAAAATAATGATTTTTGCCTTCACTTTTTAAATGGTTTTATTTAATTTTATTTTTTAGACAGTGGTGAAATGTTTGTTCTGCAAAAACCTCAATGGCTGATTTTAATCTTAATTTCCAATGTTTTGGTGTTCAATGCGGTCGCCCATTTTAGACGAGAGGGAATGTTTGAGGCAGATGATGTGCATGTGTGTGTGTGTGTGTGTAGCAGCTTGTGTGAGAATGTGTGTCTTTGAAGGGGAACAGAATGTCAGTTAGAGCTCAAGAGAAGGGTAAAGAATTAAGGAGACAGTGGAGGTGCTAAAGCAAAGAGAAGACAAATTAAAATCTGATAGATTTTATATTTAGTAGGGGTGTCAAGTGATTAAAAAATTGATCTAATCAATTTCAAGCTCTCTGATGAATTAATCTAAATTAATTTCCTCGTCTAGGATAGTATTTATATAACTTCCTCAGTCGCTCTGTGCAGCGCTAACTGATACTTATTTTGTTTCTTGTCTGTGTTTACTTTGTGTTTACCTTTTCTTTACATTTAGATTAGCTAGTACTCTTAATTTAGCATCAAACATTGACTTGCTACAGTCTTAATTTAGTTTATCTTTCTGCTTAGCCATAGCCTCTA
>JBBIGA010024557.1:0-14271 GCA_037576975.1 Alestes dentex | reverse complement strand
CACACACACACACACACACACACACACACACACACACACACACACACACACACACACACACACACACACACACAGCCGCAAACTGTACGAACAGTGAACAGAATAACCTCCTTTTAACCTGTTAGCCTGTAGGTCAGCCTTGTTGAAGTCAAGGAAATGAGTCGGTGGCATCTGGATTTCAACAAAACCTGTTTTTTTTTACTTCAACCATCAGTTCACTTGTTGGTTGCTGAAATGTCACTGACAATTCCATTAGTTTTTAGTTAGGCTGGAACATTAATAACCACCCAGAAAACCACAAAAATGACCCCCATTCCCAAGTACCAGGAGTGCAGAACGGAAGCCTGGCCCGTTTCAGGCCGTTTCAGGGGGCAGCGTTCTTGCGGGAGTGCAGACGAGGGCAGGAAGAATCAACCTGCGAGGCTGAGAAGGAATGAAAGCTGCGCATGGCGATCCTTCATGCCTGGCTGAGCCAGACGTGATGGAGCGAGTCTGACAGACAGCTCTGCCTACCGGCATGAGAGTCCTGACGAGTCCAAAATCAGCCTTTATGTAACAGGAGCATTGACTCGCAGACGGCAGGTTTTATGATGCTGCCTGGCAGAGCAGGCCGGGGTGATAAAACCACATCAGTAATAATGGAAGTCAAACATGATATTCGCTAAAACGACCACTCAGGCCACTCCGGTTCGCGGGAAAGGCTAGACGGTTTTCAGCACCCTCCTACCAGACCAAGAGACCCAGCACCAGAGAGGCCTACCGAGCTGGCCGAGCGTCCCTAGGCAAAAAAGTGGGCGTGGCTTATATGATTTTGCCCTGCCCACTGGTGCATGGTGATGTCACAATGTCTCAGTTTAGTTTTACACCCCCAATCGTGACACTGTGACATCACCATGCATCAGTGGGCAGGACAAAATCATAATAAACACACCCACCCATCGCTGAGCTGACTAAGGTGATGCCGTTTTTCGCAACACATGACATCGTAATGTGCGTCAGGACTTAAAGAATAGAGCCCTGTCCAACGGCATGCTTTACAACCAGAACATCCTTGGTCCTGCTTGATTTGCTTTAATAAAATTTACCCTTTTCTAACAATAACACCTGATACAATACACAATTTCCAAACAATAACTGAACTGTTAAAAATGTGAGGGTATTTCAGACGGTCATTACAATCCAAAGGAAGATTATAAAGAAATAAGATCTCTGGTCATATTCAAGGATGATTCATTCTATCATATCGAGACAGAGACAGGAGCTAATGAGGTAAACAGGTGAGTGCAGCAGGAGGAGAGGAAGGGGCCAGCACACCAACAGAGGGTCCCACAGCCCCGAGGCGAGGAAGAGGCAGACCCCGCAAACAACCGAAGGAGCTTATTGATCGTGTCGTGCCTAGAAGACCGAGAGGGAGGCCGAAAGGGAGCAAGAACAAGGCCCATCGTAAGAAGGCCCAAGGAGAGCAACAAGGGGAAAAGAAGCCTTGAGGAAGACCAAGAAAATGGCTAAAGCAATCAGTTCAGCAAGAAGAACAGCAGCGTGAGGACAGTGAGGTGTTTGATCAAGGAGTTGACCACATCGCTGTGGTCAAGAAAGAGTTCGGGGACGACGACGCGAGTCGGTGATGTGCTAGTACCCTGGGCGGCCATGGGCCGCAAAGGTCCATCTGGCAGTAGAATGATCTTTCATTGGACACCGAGACCACGAGTATTCGCTTGGCGGCTCGCTTGTCCTTTGGGTGTGTTTCGTTATTTCCTCCTCATAAAGGTTTGGTTGCTAAATTTGCTCCTCTTTGTAAATTTACATTTAACTGATTGTACAGTTTGCAGTGTCTTTATCTTTTATTTTTCTCATTTTAATGTACGCAGCGTCTGATTGTAGTCTTGATAACAGTTGGTGTTGTTTACTGTGAGGGCATGACTCGCCTGGGGAGAGCGCAGGGAGACTAGAACACATTTTCTAAAGCTAGAAAATGTGTGAAAGCCTCAACTGGCAAAGCAGCAAAAACTGAGCAACTTAGAGGAAGTGAGCAAACCTACTGATCAGAACCGACACCGTTACGTCATGCTGAAGTTGGTCATAAAAACCCAGGTAACTTGGGAGTAGCACTCTCTTGTCAGAGTACTCTCTCAGTGATCTGGGAACAGACCTGCTCTATTTGCCTGGCAGATATAATAAACTTCGCTTGCTTTAAACGTCTCTCTGCTCCTCAGTCTTGAATCCGTGGAGCACAACTTATTTTTCCACGACAATGTTCACCTCAGGGTGACAAATTCCTAGACACTGTCACATATCGATGTGCCCAGTTACTTAAGTAGGATCTTTGGAAGGTGATCAATTTTAAAAACAAAAAAATAAACTGGGCATCTATTAAATGCCGTAATATGTTTAAAAAAACGAGAGAGAGAGAGAGAGAGAGAGAGAGAGAGAGAGAGAGAGAGAAAAAGACATTTCAATTCCTCTGTGATACCTTGTTATGACTCCCTTTGCCTTAAAAACAGTGTTGATCCCGTCAGGTAAGGATGAATGTTTTTCGCTCCTGTCAAGTAACCTCATGCCTCATGTCCAAACAGAACAACACTGACACTCTCATATTCCAGAGAGACCGCGCCACAGTCCCACAGTGAGACTGGGACACTCTGACACTGACCTGTAAAATCACCCCAGTTTCAAACCACAAAGTAGAGCAGCAGGTGAAATACAGACACAGGCTCCTAGTTCATGGAAGAATGGGCTAAAATGCCCACAGCTGCACGCAGGAGCACACACTCCGGAACAAATACGGCGTTTTTTCCAGCACATTTTAGCCCACAATTCTCTTCAGTGAGCTTAACGTCATTGGGAAATGTTAAATGTGCCATAACCTTTTATTTTCAAGGCCACATTTATGGCACATTCAGCCCGTAAACATTTATTGTGCACTATAGTGTGGAGGATGTGCAGTTATTTTCACTTCAAAATCAACAATACATGCCAGGAGACCAAGGGCACACGACTATATCTCCAGAAACTGGTGTAATCGTGACCTGACAGAGCGGACGGTGTTAAATTCAAGCCATTTTTTCTAACTGCTGAGACTGCATTTGTCCATGTGTACCGACTGCAGTGGGCCCGCGTCAGAAACCGCACGAGCGAGTCTGTTTGGTTGAGTCTGCTTTTAGGGGACGACCCCAGATCTTGGCTCACCTCAGTGTAAGTCATGAGTTCACCCTCACTCAGACACACACACACACACACACACACACACACACACACACACACACACACCTGACATTCGGATAAGCCGCGAGGCATCCTGGGGTTCACGGTCACGCTCGCTCCCGCAGCTCAAGAGACCGACGGCAATTATTATGGGAAGAGGATCTCGCTCGCACCCATCGCCATGGAAACAACATCATCACACGGCGCCATGTGAAGAGCGGCGGTCCAGATGCTCCGCTGTCAGGCAGAGCTTTGATCTACATGAGATTGCGGGCAGGGAAATTACATATAAGACCCATTTAATGGCTGAACCCACCTACAGCATCTTCCAGTTTCCTCCCAGCACAACAGCAGGCTTTGGTGGACAAACACACAAACACACACACACACACACACACACACACACACACACAAACACAAACACACACACACACACAACCACCCCCTTGGCTCTACAACCTGCCAGGCTCCAGCCAGTTTAATCGGAGCCAGTTAATGCTGCTATTATGTCCTTTATTGGCAAACCTAAGAAAGGGATCATTAGTATGGGAAACAGGAGAAGAAGCCCCTCATTAGAGACAATGTCAATTTACTGCAAAGCTGAGACCGATCATCACTCCAGCAGGTCCAGGAGGATGATGCGCAAAGCACAGATGGGGTGACTGGACTAAACAGCCGCCCATATTGGCACATTACTGCTGTAGTCTTCTTATTTTTCCACAAAACACTATAAATATACTCCTAAACACGGTTCTCCAAGGGTTCTTAGCATATGTAATGGCTTAACATAAAATCAAGAACACTCAGAGTACTCTTTAAATGCCTTGCCTGGTAAAAAATTTTTTTTAAATCCTCACTTGAGTGTAATATGCTTTGTAAACAATGCTGAAGTACCACTGTGAGGTCAAACACCAACACATTCACACAGATTCACATCATCCTTTCCAGCAGTTTTTGGAAATAACTTGTCCTCAAACCCTCCCAGCACCTTTTCAAGCAGAAACAGTTGTGTCTGATTTTCTGGAGCTCAGTTTGAGTTTGTGGGTCTCCAGCTGGTCCCTGCAGCTCAATGGGAGAAAGATCGTATCTCTTCTCGTCCTCTCAGGGCTTCAAGCACGGCTCGTCTTGAGCCTCCGCTGCTCAAAAAAAGAGGGAGACATGCGTCAAGACTCTTCTCAGCCCCACAGCGGTGGAATGAACTCCCTCTTCCGATCAGATCTGCGGAGTCCCTCACTGTCTTCAAGACCCACCTCTTCAAGGAGCACCTTGGTGACTAATGATGTCTCCCATTTCTCTCACATACTACTACTACCACCATTAAAAAAAACCCTCCTCCTAACTCTTACCACTAACTCTTGACTTTCTTTGACAGGTGTTTTAGGTATTTTTGACCAGTGTTTAGGTGTACTGAGCGTGCAGTATCTTGGTTGAATTGTGGATGACTGACTTAGGTTTAGCTTTACAGGTCTAAGATACAGATGTGGACTACTCGAGCACTGATGTACGTTGCTCTGGATGAGAGCGTCAGCTAAATGCCGTAAATGTAAATGTAAATGTGAAGCTGGAGACTGGGGGGGACGAGACATCATTCTCTAAACGTTGTTTTTCTTTGGACTGGAGATAATTTAAGCACAGTTTTGAAGAATGCTTGGGCTCATTACATGGATTAAAGCCAAAAAAACAAACAAACAAAAAAAAAACATCTGACTGAATTCAATTTTTTTAACCAAATGCTCCGTGTCCCGGGCCCATACCACCTCGGCCATGCATCAGATTTTCAACGCTGTGACCTAAATGGTTTGCCATTATCGCCCATTTCATTTAGCCAAGCCCATCTCCACTTATTCTTTAGCGTTTTGTCGATGTCCGACACATCTGTAACAGAAGCGCATGCTTTAACAGAAGTGTGTCCATGCTGGCAAAACCGAAAGCAAACTGACGTGCGAGTGCAAATCGAAGGCCTGTGTCCTGTAAAATAAGGTTTTACACACTATTTATATAGCCACGTTTACAAATAGCCTAAACTCATTTTAAAGCAGGCTGAACACTGCAGACTGTTGCTCACAAAGAGTGACGCTCCAATCTACTTCAGGCATGCACTTAGGCCACACCTGTCACAATTTTCAACATTGAAAATGAGCGATTTTTCCCAAGATTTCGATCTAAAATACGGGAAATTTAGAGCAGCTTCCCATTGCCAATCCTCTGTTAACAGCAAGAAAGCGGACTCCAAAACTGCTGTTATTTATTTATTTTTAACGGAGCATAAGCTCTCGCAGCACTTGCGACACCGGAGCCACGGTCCTGAATCTCGAGCTTCAGAGTTTTGGCTTCTTTATTCAAGCAATAGGTTTTCTCCACCGTTTTCCGACCTTTTTTAACTACTATTAGCGAATGAGACACTTCACAACACACCACTGACTTCCAATCATAAATACGTTCTATTCCAATCTTTTTTGAAAATGTAAAATATACCATTACTAGCCTATTATTATTATGATTATTATTATTATTATTATTATTATTATTATTATTACTATTATTATTATTACTATTGGATACGCCAGGCAAAAAGAAGTCTATGCCATTCACCCTTTTGCAGATCTCATCTTTGTTTTGGGACATCAAAAGACTTTGAGACTGATGTGGCACTAAATTATTTTCTCCTTACTATGAAGTTTGGCATCTTAAACAAGCATCGGGAAACAGCTTGCAGCCTGTAGGCGACTCCACAGCCGTCAATGTTTAAGCGAACTGCCGAAATCAAAAGACAGATTTTTTTCCGTCAGATTTGCATCAATCTCATTATAAACCTTTAGTGCACTCAACTGACGGAAATCCTCCGACAGAAAACTTTCATCCACGTCATTATCCTGTTGAAGAATTAAATTCTGTCCAGTGATGCATAAACCAGAAGGAATTGTGTGATGTTGAAGATCTGTGTGATACTTTTCTTTTTCATGATCCAATACAGTGATAGTCACATCTGAAGAGTCTCTTCAAAACCAATGGTTTGTGGCTAAATGATGTGTCACTACAAACTATAAAATATTGAAAACCAGTCGGGTGAATTTACTTAAAGTATATCTTGGGATAAATTCTGAAAAAGCAGGGCAGGGAAAAAAATTTTGTAAAAACCCAAAGGTGGGCCCAAACGTCTGGCCTGTAGCGTACATCCACCTGATCAGACTCTTCACGAGTGTTTAGGACTCGACTGCTTTTTGAACAGAGGGCAGCCAATCAGAGTAGAGGTCACAAAAGTATAATATTATCTCATCCAGCGCTGGTCCCAAAGCCTGTGAACCGAGTGTGAACAGAGTGTGTGGAATGCCATAAACCAGCAGTAAAAAGAGTTTTGATAAATAATTCAGTTAAATCAACATCGCGTACAGGCGCTGGAGGAGACGGCAAGCAAGGGAGTCAAATCCACTCATGAAGAACGAAGAAAACAAACAGCTTCACTTTCTTACGACTTTGAGTCTTCAAAGCCACAAATGAGCGGCATGGAGCCGCCGACACTGCGGTTATGTTAGGGGGTTGCAAAACTGTGAATAATCAGGTTGAGGCCCGGAACTAACTAAATAAAATCGATAAATAAAGGCCGTATATCTTTGAGGGAGAGTGGGGCGATTAAGTCCTCACTATCCCCACCCGCCTTCCCCGCACCTGCCACCCCCTTAAAAAGAGACAGAGCACTTGTCAGGCCCCCCTGAAGAATAAGACTCCTGCGATGCCGTTTTTTCGGATTACCTGCTAATAGCAGGCTCAGGGAAAAAAAAACCGCTCCAGACAGCGATAGGGCTCCCTCGGCTGGAGTCAGACAAAAGGCTTCTTTCAGCTGTACGTACAATACGAGCGCTTCTGTCGCGCGCAAAGCAAGAATTCAATTTAGAAGACTCGGCGTGAACCTGCTCCCTCGGTGGGAGCTTCACAGCGGTGTGTTGACTTCTGGGATTCCACTCTAGGGAGCACATTTCTCCAATACCACAAAATTTAATCCCCCCTCCCGACTTCGCCCCTCCTGGGGGGGCAGACAGCCAACACAGCGGCTGAAATGTTGCTTTGACTGTGTCTTTAGATCACTAAGGGGACTCTTAAAGCCCAAAATAACAAACTAATTTGGTTCTGCTGGTCAAGGGAGTTTTGCAGTTTGCTTCTGTAGGGTTGCACGAGGCTGATTAGCATGAAACTAATTGGCATAAAATTAATTACCAATACATGTAGTATTTATCACTGGGTTGAGTCAAGTCATCTCAAACAGACTTGAATAATGGTGGACCAGCCACTCATTGGTATTCACTGACAACAGTCTCGACATACGACGCTTCAAGTTTACGACGCTCACTCCCCAAAAAACTGAAAAAAAATAAGACATGTTCCTGCGTACACTGTTAGCGTTGTACTTATGGACTACAGGGGTGAACTAGTTCGGCTGCGTGCGGCGGAAGAATACGTAGAACACACAGTAACGCGGCGTCTGAGCGAGGGTGTTGCCGCCCCCCAGTACGCTTACCTACGCCTTTCTGGACTATTAAAAGTACAAGTATATTTATGTCCTTTTTCCTTTTTCTGCGGCTTAGCTGTGTTTTTATGTTTAGATTATATTAGATTATGATTTTACTGTGTTAGGATCGGTAGGTCATTCTCGACGGATTGGTGTGTTTCGACGTACACCAATATTCGGGTTACATCACTGTGGTAGGAACAGATCTGTGTTGTAACCCGAGGACCCCCTGTACTATTTCTCCAGTGTAGATATATAAACGTTTGAGTGCCCCCCCCATGGTGAGTCTCTGCCTCATGCCTGTTGACCCCTGGGTAGGGTCCGGGTCCCCGCAACCCTAGTGTGGATTAAGCTGTTACAGAAAATGAATGAATGAATGATTATACAAACACCTGTGTCTGCAATTGTGCACCAATAAATGGCAGCTCATGTCCACCATCAGTCGAGTCTATCTGAGAGGACTTGATGAATACTGCATGCACTGCTAATTAGCATCATTAGCCTTGTGCAATTAGCTTCATTAGCTTCATTAAGGTTAGACAAATTTTATGCGCAGGCACCTGTGTCTGTAATGGGGGGCACTTTCACCAAGCACTGCCTAGAGGGGTGGGTATGGATCCCCCACCCCCAACATTGTACATCTTAATGATTAAATAACAGGAATTTGGTGGACTTTCCCCATAAAACCACTTGGTTTGGATACACTATAACACACAAGACGAGCTGCTGTGAACTGGCCAACAATCAAAAGGGTGGGGAGAGAAAGGGGCCGCGGCTTCTCTCCTCCGAGACACACTGCGAGCCGGGCTCTGGTGAAACATGCTCCTGTAATGAGAAAGAATGGCTGGGAGGGGTTCGGAGGGAGGGAGGATGAGAGAGACGGATAGAGAGAAAAAGATATATAGAGAGACAGTATGCCATTAACCCTCCCCCTCTTTCTCAGGTGATGGTGGGGGATCAAAGGCTTTGATGGCATCAGTGTGGGGTCAGTAATAGAGTCCTGTGCGCAGTGGGAGGTAGAGCCAATCAACAGGAGCTCTCTGAAGCTCTGTTGGTAGGGGGGGTGGGGGGGAGGTGGAGGGGGGTGTTTGAGGTCCCTCAGCAGAAGCTCCGCTTTCACACTCCTCCCTGCCACAAGCTCAAACTCGCCCTGTCCTGAAGAAAGAATGATTACGCTGCAACACTGTGATGATTGCGATATGTTTAAGGGTCCATTTCATCACTATTCTGTAAATGAAAAAAGCTTGAAGCTGTAAATATTGTTAAAGTTTCAACATGTACAGCACTGTGCAAAAGTCTTAATCACCGACGCAATTTGTTTAAAGTCATTTTCTATAAAATATCCAAAATCAGTGTCTTTAATGGTTAATATATGACAATTAGACATCTGTTGGAACACGTGAAGATCAGGGCACCCAGTAACTCATCTGGAGCTGTGATTGGCCAGAAACACGATTGTTTACAGGCTCATTTGCATATTGCAGCCTTCTGTCATTTCAGAACGATGTCGCCATGACGATTAACGGATGATACACGGAGCAATTCTTCAATTACCCGGATTTCCAACAGAACGCCTTTAGATGATATCTGGCCAGAGGTCATCTTTAGAGGCAGGAGGGGGTCCTCAGGTACCCCTCCACCTCTGATGTTGCTACGCTAAGCTAACACAGCAGGGGGAGCTGTGGTGCGCCTACAGCCGCCCGTCATTCCATCAGTGGGACGGAGGGACGGCTCACGGCAACCGCGAGCACCAAGAGAGCATTTAATCAACCGCTGTATAATCAACTGCCTCTCTCAGCAGCCTCGAATCCAGCGCACATCACCGCGCCTCCACACCGGGCGGTTTTGTGAGAGGACGAGGGAGTGACCGCCGGCTTTATTCGCACAAGTTTAAACTGAATACGAACCTGATGAATGATTTCAGCCACTGGTAGCTGGTCGACGTAAGACAGGGCTTCGTTCTTCTGCTCTCGCCTCACAGACCTGAGGAGGAGGAAAACAAAGTGATTGCTTTCTCTAATGCGGACACAACAAATCTCCTCTCAAAGACGGCTTTCTTCTAAATAAATGCAGCTTTCAGACAAAGCATCTTAAAACAGCACCAAAACCGATCAGTGGAGCTCAAATAAACCCACAGAATCTCTGGACGCCTCTAAACTAACCACATCACTGTCTGAATGATGGCAGAAGGAGGCCAAACTCTGCCAGCTCAGACCAGACCCATGCGCTCCTCTCGGTTAGTTTTGTGGGGCACAGAGAAAGAAAGAAAAGAGAGAGAGAGAGATCAAGAGAGAGCTCGGCCACTCCATCCATGAGTGGCGCTGAGAATTAAATTGGGGAGCTGCAGAGAGGCAGGATGTGAAGCAGAGCGGCCAAAACAACAGACCCTGAAGTAATGAAGAGAGGTGAAAAACAGTGAGAGAGAGAGAGAGAGAGAGAAATACAGAGAAAGAAATAGAGGGAGGAGAGAAAGAGAAAGGAGAAAGTAAGTAGGAAAGAAAAGTAAGCGAGAAAAAAAAAAGACAGAGCTGAAAGTCGGAAAGCAGGAAAGAAAATCAAGTGAGAAAAAAAGATAAGGCTTGAACCAAAAGACAAAGAGGGAGAAAGACAGATCGCTAAAAAATAAAGACAGATGGATCAATAAAAAGAAAGGAGACAGAGAGAAAGACAGCAAGAATGGGAGACGAATAAAGAAATACTGATCCTCAGAAGGAGGAGTACAAAAGAGAGAAATGGAGGTAAGAAAAAAAGAAAAAGAACTGCAGAGAACTAAAGACTGATGAACAGAAGGAGAAGAGGGCGAGAGAAAGAGAAAAAAAAAAAAAGAGAGATAAAGCTTGGTCCCTAAAAAAGAAAGACAACCAGGTGAGTGTTCAGAGAGTGGGTGGAGGGTACACTATTCTGTATTATACCATACTGTACTATTCTATACTAAAATGTACCATACTGTACTGTACTGTAGAGTACCAAACTGTACTGTATCGTAATATAATGTATACTGTACTGCAGTGTACTCTTCTATACTGTAATGCACCATACAGTAATGTACTATATTGTACCGTACTGTACTGTAACATACTGCAATGTGTACTGCACTGCAATGTACTATTCTGTAAGGTACTATACTGTAATGTACTGCACTGTACTTTATTATACTATACTGTAATGTTCTGTACTATACTATGATGTATTGTAGTTA
This sequence comes from Alestes dentex, assembly GCA_037576975.1. Lineage (NCBI taxonomy): Eukaryota > Metazoa > Chordata > Actinopteri > Characiformes > Alestidae > Alestes > Alestes dentex. The sequence goes on along the minus strand of JBBIGA010024557.1, from coordinate 3,367 downwards.
CTGTACCATTCTATTCTATATCATACGACACTGTAATGTACTGCACTGTACTTTATTGTTCTGTACTGTAATGTACTGTACTATACTATAATGTATTGTAGTTACTGTACCATACTATTTTATATCATACTATACTGTAATGTACCATATTGTGATATACCATACTGTACTGTATCATACTGTAACGTATACTATACTATAATGTACTGTACCATATTGTTAAGTACTGCAGTGTACCATACAATATTGTACTGTACCATACTATATTATAATATACCATACTGTAATGTGTCCTGTACTGCAATGTACTGTAATGCACCGTACTGTACTATGATGTACCATAATATACTGTAATGTGTTGTACTATACTGTAATGTTCAGTACTATGCTGTAATGTGCTGTACTGCAATGTGTATTTTACTGCAATGTACTGTGCAGTAACATACTGTTACTGTACTATAGTGTACTATACTGTAATGTGTCGGACTATGCTGTAATGTACTGTCCTATACTGTAATGTACCGGACTATGCTGTAATGTACTGTACTATACTGTAATGTGCCGGACTATGCTGTAATGTACTGTACTATACTGTAATGTGTCGCACTATGCTGTAATGTACTGTACTATACTATACGATAATGTACCGGACTATAGTGTAATGTACTGTACTATAGTGTGATGTGTCAGACTATGCTGTAATGTACTGTACTATACTATAATGTACCGGACTATGCTGTAATGTACTGTACTATATTGTAATGTACCAGACTATGCTGTAATGTACCGGACTATGCTGTAATGTACCGGACTATAGTGTGATGTACTGTACTATACTGTAATGTACCAGACTATACCGTAATGTACTGTACTATAGTGCGATGTGTCAGACTATGCTGTAATGTACTGTACTATACTATACCGTAATGTACCGGACTATGCTGTAATGTACTGTACTATATTGTAATGTACCGGACTATGCTGTAATGTACTGTACTATACTATAATGTACCAGACTATAGTGTAATGTACTATACTGTAATTTACCGACTATGCTGTAATGTACTGTACTATACTGTAATGTACCAGACTATACCGTAATGTACTGTACTATAGTGTGATGTGTCAGACTTTGCTGTAATGTACTGTACTATACTATACCGTAATGTACCGGACTATGCTGTAATGTACTGTACTATATTGTAACGTACCGACTATGCTGTAATGTACTGTACTATATTGTAATGTACCGGACTATAGTGTAATGTACTGTACTATACTATAATGTACCGGACTATGCTGTAATGTACTGGACTATGCTGTAATGTACTGTACTATATTGTAATGTAATGTACTGTACTATACTATAATGTACCGGACTATAGTGTAATGTACTATACTATACTGTACTGTAATGTACTGTACTATACCGTAATGTACCGGACTATGCTGTAATGTACTGTACTATATTGTAATGTACTGGACTATGCTGTAATGTACTGTACTATACTGTAATGCACCATAATGGATTGTGCGCTGGAGCTCTTGGCCCTCGGGCACAGAAACCTCTCTGGACTGCATGAACTTATTTCTCTCTGCTCTGTTCTCAGGGATTTCAGTGTGTTGCTCTTTCGTACCGATACACATCTGGAGCTGAGGGGAAACACCATCACACACCGGGAGAGAAATCAAAGACTGGGAGAAGAAGCATCTTTTCAAATTCTCTGTGCGAGTGTGTGTGGGAGGTGAGTGACAGGTAATTTCAGAGGCATCTTCGGCGTGCGAGCTGAACAAACAGCAACAGATATAAGCTCATATCCAGAAGAACAGGGACGGCCAGGCTGGAGCTGGAGCTTCTCCCCTGGCCTGAATAGAAAGACTGGGGGGGAGGGAGGGCGCAATTTCAAAATAATGACCAACTGAAGATAAGGCCACGTTCTGCTAATGAACAAAAGCTGTCTGTCTAGAAGCCTATACACTAACTGGACACTTTATTAGAAACCCCTTTAAATCCTCGGCCCTGCACCAATGGCCACAGAGGCTGGTGATAACGAATGGAAGCACAGGGTGGGTATTTCCATTATAGTGGCCAGGGATGGAAGCACAGGGTGGATATTTCCATTATAGCGGCCAGGGATGGAAGCACAGGGTGGATATTTCCATTATAGCGGCCAGGGCATGGACACACAGGACGGGTGTTTCTAATAAAGTGGCCAGTTAACCATAGCACAGGGTAGGTGTTTAGAATAAAGTGCCCAGTGAGTGTTTCTGATAAATGGCCAGAGAGTAGACGCACAAGGTGTTTCTAAAAAAGTGGCCAGTGATTGGAAGCACAAGGTGTTTCTAAAAAAGTGGCCAGTGATTGAAAGCACAAGGTGTTTCTAAAAAAGTGGCCAGTGATTGGAGGCACAAGGTGTTTCTAAGAAAGACAGACTTTTTCCCCCCAAAACAGACAGACTTAGAAAGAGTCCACTGTTTTTTACTGTATGCACCAAAACCCCCTAAAAAAAAAACAAACAAAAAAAACCCCCACACACAATGCAGACACGAACGAACAAACGTGAAATTGATGACATACAAGCACAACTGTCTGTTTGGGCTGAAGGCTGAGAAACGTGAAGGTGTACCAGGACATCACTAACAAGTTAACTGGGTTCGGTTTTCAGTGGCCATGGAGCTACAGGTGCCACAGAGGCCTCCCTCTGGATCCAACACCCCATTTGAAGAAAATATAGTGACCACAGAGGGTTTCAACCAATCTCACTGCATTGATCGGTCATACATAAATAATTTCAGCAATAACTGTGGGACGACACGGCATCACATTCACATTGTATCTCCGGCCCTCTGTGTGTGGAGAATTCAATAACATCCTTGGAAGTTTTGGCAATTACACTGCCGTGTGAACTTTCAACCGACAGGTTTGGAAAATTTATATCCGCCGTCCCCCCGTGAGATGCCCCACCCCCCCCACCATGCATAATGAGAGTGTGCTCTCATTTTCTTATTACTTCTCCTGATTTATTTTTCATTTGGTAACATCACCTGACATTTAATTACTCGGAGGCTCGAGGCCGGCGCGCTGCAGTCGACGCCATCACCCCCAGGCCAGGCTGAATTACAATACAATCTCATAAAAGAGTGGGCCCACATCATAAAGAGGACGGGGGAGTCTATTAAAGCGCCTCTCTGTGTGAAGCGCAATCTTCTTAATGGAGAGGGCTTGGATACAGTGCAGAGGATGAGGATGTACACTGGGAGACAGCAGTGATGAGGAACAACACTAAATCTCCAGACACACACACACACACACACACACACACACACACACACACACACACACACACACACACACACACACACACAC
>JBBIGA010024529.1:0-14272 GCA_037576975.1 Alestes dentex | reverse complement strand
GCTGTTGGGTGTTTTTCTGTTAGGCCATTGTGCCTTTTTGCTTTCGTTGTGTAGAGTCTGTCTTTTTGTAATAAAAACCCTCTACTGGATCCTGCATTTGTGCCTCGCCTCACTCCCCGAGCACCCCCGACGTGACAATTCGCCCCTTAAATAATGGAACCTCCTGAACTGCCACCTTAAATTTAAGATTAAGGGGTTTCGCACACATGCCTTAAATATCATTTCAGGGTAAAATGAAGTGGTTGGTTTCACAAAAGGGGTTTGGTGTAATTTCAGGGGTAAATGTAGGTAGGGTTTAGCACATTTTTAGTACATTGTGTTTCATGCTTGCTGGACTGCTGTACCCCCTGGACATTCTGCCTGTTTTCTCGGGGTTGGATTGTCCCTAATAAAGACACTCTGGACCTACAGCCTGCCTCTCAACCCCATTCATCACACACACACTCCTTTTCATAGTCATCTCTTAGAGCTGTGTGTGTGTGAACACTTGCTTATCAGGGTTCATCAAAGCTTCTGACTTAAGGCATAAAACTAAAGGTAGTCAGGTCTGGAGAAGACCGGAAAAGAAATCTAAACACGTCCTGCTTGTAAATTCACCGTCCGGAATGTCATTAAGATATGAAGGTTAGGGAGAACTGTGAAAGACAAGAGAAGACCTGGAAAAGAAAGAAAAATCTGCTGGTCAGTGTAACGCAAATCCCCCACATCTCTGCCAAGGACCTACAGGAAGATCTGGCCGTGTGAGAATCAGTGATGGGGCACGAACATCACCCTCATGGAAGGGTCATCACAAGGTCATCCTAACTGACCCTAACAATCTGGAACCAAGGGGAGGGGGGGTTCTTCAAAAAATCATCAATCCTGGATGCAAATGTCCCACAGTCAAGTAAGAAACTGAAGTAGAAATTAAGGTGGATGTTACAACAACGCAACCATCCAAAATACAACAAATCCAAACTGAACTTCCTCTAGAAATGAAAGAGAAAGGTTCTGAAATGATCCTTCACCATCGTCAAGCTGGAAAATGATTAGAGATCTGTGATTAGATCTTAAACACACTGCTCACATCAGATGACCTGCGAATACTTCTGAATTAGAAAAGATCTGCAAGGAAAAGTGGAAAAAATCCAATATGAAAGTTGTTGTATAGATTGTTATTGGCTGCAAGGCTTTGTCAGAAGCACTACCGAAAAGGGGGTGCCAGTATTTATATACACACAATAGATGTTAATAGTAACTGGTGTGTGTGTGTGTGTGTGTGTGAGAGAGAGACTCACTGGCCAGACTGCAGGTCTTTTTCACTGACCACAGCACAGTTCGTTAAAGAGAGCTCGTCTGTCGGGCAGCGCGCCGCCTGCATCGTCTGGAGAGAGAGAGAGAGATTTATTACACAGGAATGTCTGAATGAATTCCATAATGCAGCAGGAGCGAAGTGGAACGAGATTCCATATGGGGCTTCAGACTGTCCTGTCTCAGGCAAACCCTGACTACGAAACACTGAGAAAAACTGAGAAACACTGAGAAAAAAACTGAGAAACACTGAGGAAAAACTAAAAAAATAACCGTGAAGCAATGAGAAACACTGAGAAACACTGAGAAATACTGAGAAAACTGGGAAACACTGAAAAACACTGAGAAAAACAGAGAAATCTCATGTAAACCCACAGTTTACAGCAGCCAAACTCTAGAAACAAAACATCACACTGATCAGAAGCAGCAAACACTGATCACAGCACAGGCAGAAGCTGCAGCGTTTACAAACAAGACACCAAAATAACACAGAACGGCAGAACAGAAAAGCATGGAAGCAAGAGTATCATGCAGCACACACACACACACACACACACACACACACACCACAGCAGGGTGACTCTGCAGGTTTGATGATCCACAGAGAAGCTGAAAAAAGCTGAAATTCTACTAAAAACAATACAAAATACAATAATAAATAAAGAAACCACAGTTCTAATTCAGTTTTTACTCAGTATGCCAGGGTTGGTCTACAGCCAGAGGAGGAGGGGAGTGTTCAGATTAAACAGCCGTTTATTTGAGTGTCAGTGCAGTTAACGGAGTGTTAACGGAGTGTTTTTTTCTGCAGGTTAACAGTCTGACAAGCGAAAGATGGTTCTCTCTAAAAACACACAGGACACAGGATGTTCTTACACACCGGCTGCTGAAGGGCAGGACATGGACAACATTCTGACAGAAACCCCCCCCAGACCCTCCCCCAACGCCCTCCCCCTCAAAATAGCCCTCAGAATCCACTGGGGACGAATTGATTCTGGAGATGCTGAAATCTGTGCAGTCAGTGGATGTATTGTTGGTCTCTGGTGCTGAAGAGACTGGAGGGCTGATCTGTAATGCAGTGAGAAGTGAAGGTCGGTCTGGTAGCTCCACTGCAGGACAGAGAGAAGGAAAAAAACACAGAAAATCCCTGCAGCACTGGCTCTCTGCCCACATTCACAACACAGGCCACACAACAACCAAAAATACCATCTAAACCACTCACTAAGCCCCACATACCACCATCTAACCCCATACATTACCCACTAAACTCCTAAACACAACTATCTAGCCTAAAACCCTATATATCACAGACTGAACCCTACAAACCACCATCTAACCCCATACCACACCCACTAAACCCTATACACCACCATCTTCTCCATACATCACCATCTAAAAACATATATACCACTCATTAAACCCCTAACACCATCTAACCACACGCCACACCCACTAAACCTTTAAACACCACCCAATAAACCCCTAGACCACCTACTAAAAACATACATACTACACTATATCAGTCCCATACTCCATCCCATCAGTCCCATACTCCACTCTATCAGTCCTATACTCCACTCATCCGTCCCATACTTCACTCTATTAGTCCTATACTTCATCCTATCAGTCCCATACTCCATTCTATCAGTCCTATACTCTACTATATCAGTCCTATACTCCACTCTATTATTCCTATACTCCACTCTATTAGTCCTATACTTCATCCTATCAGTCCCGTACTCCACTCTATCAGTCCCATACTCCACTCTATCAGTCTCATACTCCACCCTATCAGTCCTACACTCCACTCTATCACCCACTCTCGGCCCTTCCATTCTCAGCGATGTTCTTTCACAGATACACTGAAATAAGATTAATTCTTCTGTTCCTGATTTTGATCTTAATATTTATGGTATTGGAATGTGAAGCTCTGTCTCTCTCAGCCGCTGAATATTGGGCAGGGCAGGTCGGGGGGACAGCCGATAGCGTTCGGGTTGCTGTGGTAAAGCTGCTGTATGAGTGACTAAAGGGGGAGCACTAAAGCCACAGCAGCATCCACTTAGCCAGGGAAAGATACGTACCTTGAAAAATATAACGACCTTGAGGGCCAACGCAAGCAGGAGGGAGGGGAAGAGGAAGTGAGAGAGAAAACTGATCCAGCTGGGAACACACACACATACTTACATACACACACACATGACAGGTATGTTGGTGAGTTTGGGTTTGGCTTGGTCCGTGTGGGGCTTTCGAGTGTGATCGGATCTAAATCACTCAGAGTCTGATAACAAACACTTCCAGTTTCACCATGATGATAAAAACACACCACTGATGTCCTCAGCCAGCTCAGAAACATCCTGCCTTAGGGGAAAATGCCGAGAGATTTATTCCTCTATAGACGAAGATAAATTTTCAGCCACTTATTTTATTACAGTCCAGAACAAGAAAGCGGACAACCTGGACCACCCACAGTTTCACACAGCAAACAGTGAAACTCACAGACAGGTGATGCAGGAGTCTGGGGAGCTCCGCTTTGATCTAGTGATTCGTCTTCTTCCACTTTGTGGATGGATGTAATGCCTTCAGGCTCTTTTCTCATGTCTCATAATAAATCAGTTCAAAAAACCCTCTAACCTCTTTAAAGTCAAATCTCCCAAAAGTTTACTCATAAATCTACCGCTGCTTTGCTGACCTGTGGGGTGCCTCAGGGGTCCGTTTTGGGACTTCCTCTTTTTCCACTATACATACTTCCCATGGCTCAAGTTATAAATTCATGTAACAATATCTCTTGCCACCTATTTGCTGAGGACATCCGGATGTATTGCTTTGCTTTGCTCCCCCTGGGGTGTGTTTTGAGACCTAATATTTTTTCACTGCGCACATTTCCCCTGGCTTAAATTATTAATTAATTAATAATTCATCCATTGTTACATCCAGATAATTTGCTCTTTTGAACCTCAAGACCTTCATAAGTTATCTTCCCCTCTCAATTGCCTTTCTGCAGTTAATAAATGGCTTTCAGGCAATAACATGTCTAAATGCCCAGAAAACTAAGGTGCAACAATTAGCCAAAAATGTTCAACCATCTCTTCTACTTTTCACACACCACCACATAATCCAGGTGTTCTGTTTGATTTCGGAGCTTCAAATCCATTTGAAGTCTCTTTTTTCATCTGAAAACCCTTTCTAAACTGAGATGTTGCATCTCTAGAGCTAAGCTGGAAATGCTACTGCATTTACGTCATCTTTTTACTTGATTAAGTAAATCTGGCTTATCTCATCTTCAAACTTTTCAAAATGCAGCTGCCAGGCTTTTAATTCACATAAATGATGTCACATCACTCCTGTTTTATCTGATCTACACTGCCTCCCAGCTGAATTCAGAATCCAGTTAAAAATCCTGGTACTGACTTTCAGAGCCCTGCATGAACAGACTCCATGGCATATATCAGGCTTTCTGCAGCTGAACTCAACTTGTCGAGCACCAAGATCTACTCATCAGGGCCTGACTGTTCCACACACCAGTCTGAAGATTCGTTGGCTTTTGTACAAAATGACTTCTTGACCAGGACATTCTCTACCTCACTGTACTTCACCTGCCTCACTACTTCACTGTATTTTACTTCTAACTGTATTTTATTTCTAGTGTTTGTTAATTAGGAGTATACTTGTTTTCTGTATGTTTTAATCACCTCCATTTAGCCTCTTCACTCTTTAATTTAACTTGAATTACTTGGTAACTTACAGGTCACCTCAGGGGCGCATTTCACTACATGCTGTACTGTGTATGTAACAAATTAAGCAGCTAGCTTTTCCTTTTATGTATTTTTTTGGTTGTTTTTCTATCCTGTTCTAAAGAAAAGCCCAGTTTTGCAGGGACACAGTCAGTGTCTATGAGAATAAATAGTTTAGAATAATGATCTCTTGCATTGTTGCCATCATGAACCACTGAAGCACAGTATGTTGTAGCGAGTCGGTGAAAAATGACGAGGCAAAGGTGAAGAGCAGGGAATGTCCCTTTCCAGCAGGGGGTACTGTCGCAGCACTGGGAGGGGCTTTGGGAGGGGGTGTGTCTACCATAATCAGAACAGCAGGGGGTGCTGTGACAACACTGGGAGAGGTTTTGGGTGGTGAGCGTGTCTCTTCATAATTAGAACAGCAGGGGGCGCTGTGACAGCACTGGGAGGGGTTTTGGGTGGTGGGCGTGTCTCTTCATAATCAGAACAGCAGGGGGCGCTGTGGCAGCACTGGGAGGGGTTTCGGATGGTGGGCGTGTCTCTTCACAATCAGAACAGCAGGGGGGCGCTGTGGCAACACTGGGAGGGGTTTTGGGTGGTAGGTGTGTCCACTTTGCTAAAACGTGTGTCTGGAAGCAGTCTAAAAGAGCCTCCTCCTGAAGTGGTTTAAGTGATTCGGATTTAAATCTGGTTTAAATGCGTCTCATTCACACCTGCACGTTTATCCCTTCAGCGCTCCAGTGTGATCTGAAGGTTCAACACTTCTAACTGATGAACACTGCAGGTTACTGGAGATTCAGGATAACAGTCGACACACCGTCACATTTATACTGTTACACATCCGACAGTCCATCAGGAACTAAACCACACAAAACTCACCCTCACACACACACACACACACACACACACTCACACACACACATCTATACATCTGACTGTCCATCAGGAACTAAACCACCCTAAACTGTGCAGGACATTCAAAAGCACAACCAAGAAACACACAACCAATGAAGCAACACAATCACTGTTTGAAAATCTTTTATACAACTACCGAACCACCTGACATGCATCTAAGCAACACAAGCGACCTGCAGAGCCGCTGTTTTGGTTCCAGCCTTTATAAACCGTCTTTATCCAGAATTTATCTTCTCCCTTATTCATTCATCACTACTGTGACACTGTATCCATAGTAACCACAGCTCATATAACATATAATTCTTGTATAACGAATGTGATCATCCTGTCAACTGTGTTACAGCCAAACGAGTGACACCAGCATCAAGGAGAACATCGTCTCACTGACGAGGAGATATTTAGCTGCTCTGCGGTCAGGTGGCGCAACCAGAGCAAATACAATAAAACAATACAAAGTGACAGAGAGTCGAATTTTAGAGTGGAACGGCGCCACACGCTCCCCAACTGAGGAGTTCATGTGGATCAGCCCAAATCGAGATGTAATCCTGATACTCAACACGAATGAAACACACACTTCACAGCTCAGGGCTTTGTATTGAATTCGACACTGTTTTTCTTGAACAGCATCGTATCGAGGCCACAACTCCCTCCGGTCTCAGCATCTCGTGTCGAGAAATCCTGCATCAGTCAGAATGTTTTCTAAATAAAACAAACTACTGCAGATATTTCAGGCAGCACTGAGGTCCATATGTAATGAGGTCGGGCCTCTAGAGAGCCGCCTCTGAGGAAATATCGAGGAAGAGCAGCAGAAAACTCCCAAACTCCGGCCTGGCTTCATCATCGCAGCAGAAGGTCACTGAGGCTCAGTTAGTCATTAATTAGTCACCAGTTGGTGCAGGAGAACTGAAAACAGTGACTCCGGATGTGTGGGCGACAGATTAATCCTGCTTTTGTCGAACAGCCTTGAAATTCCTGACGCGCCACCAGATCAACTCCTCGTTATCAGACCTCAGAAAAAGACCCGAGCTGCAGGAGGTGCTCCTACAAACTCCTTCATTACTGAACCCAGAGAACCCTCTAATGTACCTTCAGGCCTCGGTCCAGAGAAAACCCAGCAGTGTAATACAACAAATAACACATTTAACATGATTTAATATAATAAATAATACATCTAACACATGTTAATATGATAAATAATACATTTTATACAGGCAAATATGATGAATAACACTTATAGCTTGATATGAAACATACCACGTTTAATATGATAACACGTTTAACGCAGTTTAATATGAAATATAACTCATTTAATACCGTTTAATATGATAACTCGTTTAATATGGAGTTTTGAACACAGACTTCAATCTTTAATAATTTCAAACATTAGCCCAATATTAAACTCCATTTAAAACCCATATTAAACTCCATATTAAACTTCATAGTAAACTCCACATTAAACTCCATATTAAACTCCATATTAAACCCCATATTAAACCCCATATTAAACTCCATATTAAACTCCATATTAAACCCCATATTAAACTCCATATTAAACTCCATATTAAACCCCATATTAAACTCCATATTAAACCCCACATTAAACTCCACATTAAACTCCATATTAAACTCCACATTAAACTCCATATTAAACTCCATATTAAACTCCACATTAAACTCCATATTAAACTCCATATTAAACCCCATATTAAACCCCATATTAAACCCCATATTAAACCCCATATTAAACCCCATATTAAACCCCATAGTGAGCTACATATTAAACTTCATATTAAACCCCATATTAAACCTCATAGTGAACTACATGTTAAACGTTATATTAAACCCCATATGAAACTACATACAAAACCTGATATTATTCTTCATATTAAACCCAATATTAAACTTAGCATTAAGTTACATATTAACCTGCATCCTATATTGTTAAGCTACATGTTTTACTCTGTATTGAACAAAATATTAAAATAGATATAAAACATTATATTAAGCTACATGTTAAACTTTCTTTTAATTTACATATTAAACTTTAAATTAAACTCAACATCAAAGCAACAATTGTGTGTTTATAAATATTTTCTGTATTAAATATTCTGTATTAAATGTAATTCAGTGTTATTATGGTTAACTCCACAGTAAATGTTGTAATTAAAAATCATATTAACCTATAAATTAAACTACTTTAGCTTATAATTTAGAGAGAGAGAGAGAGAGAGAGAGAGAGAGGGACTCTGTTCATGTGGCTGTTACATGTCTGTCCCTTAGAATAGACTCTGTAAGGATTAGAGATTACAGACATACACACACACACACACACACATAACGTCGCAGTAAATTAACGTCGCTTTAGTGTTGTTTTTTTCTTTAGCTCTGACCCTGCACATTTTAATGTACACTTGCTGGCCACTTTATCAGAAACCCCTCCCTTATAGCTCCCCCTTCTGGCCACTTTATCAGAAACCCTTCCCTTATAGCTCCCCCTTCTGGTCACTTTATCAGCAACCCTTCCCTTATAGCTCCCCCTTCTGGCCATTTTATCAGAAACCCCTCCTTTATAGCTCCTCCTTCTGGCCACTTTATCAGAAACCCCTCCCTTATAGCTCTCCCTTCTGGCCACTTTCTCAAAAGCCCCTCCCTTATAGCTCCCCCCTCTGGCCACTTTATCAGAAACCCTTCCCTTATAGCTCCCCCTTCTGGCCACTTTATCAGAAACCCCTCCCTTATAGCTCCCCCTTCTGGTCACTTTATCAGAGACACCTCCCTTACTGCTCCACCAATTGGTCACTTTATCAGAAACCCCTCCCTTATAGCTCCCCCTTCTGGCCACTTTATCAACGAGTGAATAGGTAAAGTAGCTGTTTCTGATAAAGTGGCCAGTGGATACACACTAAAACGGTCTCAGTGGTTTTTAATGACCTCACACACATTTGTGGTAAGTTTAATGGTGTTTTTTCTCCTCCATCAGTTCGACAGAATTAAAGTCTCTCAGAAACATCACAGCACTTAAAGGAAACGAGCTGCTGATTAATCCATTTAGAACTGGGGATACAGCAATACACACAAACACACACACACACACACACACACACACACACACACAAACACGTACACACGCACACTACAATAGTAACAATATTAATAGTTAATAGTGGCATATTAACAACAATAATTATTATTATTATAATAACAATAATAATAATAATAATAATAATAATAGGGGTTATAAACGACTCTACAGTCTGAAACACACAGGGACTTTTATTTTGTATATAACAGAAATAGACATATAAACGCTAATATATGTGTGTGTGTGTGTGTCTGTGTGTAATCTGGCCTTAGGACAGTGATGTCAAGGTTAATACCACAACACTCCTGCATTATCTATCTCTCTCTCTCTCTCTCTCTCTCACACACACACACACACACACACATTCAAACACACACAGATACATACATACACGTACTGTTCATATGATAGTGTGTATGTGTGTGTGTGTGTGTGTGTGTGTTTGCTGCAGTGTGAGGATGAAGAGAGAACGGAAGGCTCCTGCTCTGCTGCTCGGTGTGACGGATGTCTCGCGCGGACACAAACCAAGGGATGCAGCCGCGAGACATAACGGAAAAAATCCCCGCAATACACACACACACACACACACACACACATACACTGAAAGACGATTTAAAACACTGTTACCGCGTCGTGCGCGTGTGTGTGTATGGAGTTCGCGCCGCGGTGTGTATGTGGGCTGGATTAACGGACGAATGGACACCGCTCGGGGCGTCATTAACGGTTTTCTTGATGTCTTAATATCGTTAAAACCGTTAAAACAGTTAAAACCGTTAAAATCTGTTGTTCTTACCCGGGCCGCCATGGTTCCGTGCGCTCGCGCTTCTCTGCAGCGACAGAATCAGCACCACGGACAGCACACCACAAAGATACACACACACAGCGCCCCTTCGGTCGAGCGCTGGTACTACACCCTCACACCAACACACAGCGCACTCTGCGGTCAAATACTGTAACTACATCTTCACACTAACACACAGCGCTCCCTGCAGTCAAACAATGTAATTAAATCTTCACACAAACACAGCGCCATTTGAGGTCAAGCACTGTAACTACATCCGCACACTAACACACACAGCGCCGCCTGAGGTCAAGCACTGTAACTACACCTTCACATTAACACACAGCGCCTCCTGAGGTCAAGGCCTGTAACTACATCCGCACATTAACACACAGCGTCCCCTGAGGTCAAGCACTGTAACTACACCCTCACACAAACAGAGCGATCCCTAAAGATCAGGTACTGTAACTACACCGTCACATTCACACACAGCACCTCCTGAGGTCAAGCGCTGTAACTACAACCCAATTCACACAGCGCCCTCCCGTGGTCAAACCCTTTAACTACACCCCGCTCCTGGTCTTTATTGTGACCAAACACTGTACATTTACGACATTTAACAAACGTCCTCATCCATCTCCTAATCCCATGGAGACACTGAGGGTTAAGTGTCTTTGCTCAAGGACACCATGTTAGGTTTGAACCTGCAACTTTGGGGTCGAGCTCACAGGCAAGTGTTTTACTTCCACCGTGTGTGGGAGTGATTATACATGGATTTTATTAAATGGTTGATGAGACAATGCGTGTTGTATACTATACACATTTCACCAGGCCAATAACTTAGCTACCGTTATTACCATTGCTCACTGTTAATGAGAGAGAGAGTCAGAGACAGAGAGAGAGATAGAGAACTAATTCTGTCTGGTGCTCAGGAATAAACTACAGATTTTCCAAACTCCAGTGTAGTGAATTAGTGTGGTTTACTCAGTGAAGACCACGGCATGTCCGAAACATTTCACAAATAAGACGTCCCTCTCAGAGGGTGCAATTTTACTGTAATTTGCATTGCAATTTTATCGTATGTGTATTATGTTACTGTTTGAAATAATTGTATTTTATGTAATTATATGGTAAATATATTGCAATTCCAGTTGTACTGTATGCAATGGCACTGCACTTGCATTTTATGTAATTGTATTTGTATTATAGTTGAAATCAAATGACTTTCTTTGTATGTAATAGCACTGCAGTTGTATGTCATTATATTTGGCACACTCATGTCACACATCACTTACCGTAATCACCAGTTCCCCACATCACATTCATCTCATGGACTGTTGATCCTGATAAACTCTAGTCCTTTTTTTATGCTTTGTCCTGAACTATAGCCCTGTAAATGTAGACTTGCTCACAGTATGGGGAATATGTAATGCTATGGATATGTTTAAAATCAAATTATATTCCACAAAAGTTTCTCATTTATAAACATTTATAGAACATGATGCAAATGAACCATAGTTACAGGAAGCATTTTAATCTCTTCAGTATCACATTTATGCCTCTGTAAAGAAGCGCTGGAAATAAGTCAGCTGACTAGAGGCATGACAGGTGCCACTTTAGGGGCCGATCAGATTTCAGTGCCCCTCTGGCTCCACCCCACGAGTATAACTCTCAAAAAGTGTTTTTAGTGTGAGGGACGTTGACCCGCCTGAAACACAAACAGTAATCAGGGTTAATAAGGATCTCGTTAATTATTTAATGAGCTTAATCACCCATGCTCAAAAGTGAAGTCACCAGGACTGAGACTGGTAACCTCCAAGAGGCCCTGCCCAGTATTTTCCTGCTCTTTCTCTCTCTCACATACTCTTCAACCTACAAAAGGCCTCTTAACATGCTGGTGACTCTAAAATGTGTAGAACAGGACCAGGAGCCCCACAGAAACAACATAACACCCCGATAATGGAAACGTCCCCTCGCTGTGAAGTAATAAACACCCTAATAACAGAAACACCTCCTCAGAGTAATGTAATGACCCCATTAACATAAATACCCCCATGCAGTGACACAGTCCAATATAACACCAATCCAGGTCTAATAGGGCAGGACCAGGAGCCCCACAGAAACATCCCCTCGCTGTGGAGTAATAAACACCCCAATAACAGAAACACCTCCTCAGAGTAATGTAATGACACCCCACTAACAAATTCCCCACTGCAGTGACACAGTCCAATATAACACCAATCCAGGTCTAATAGGGCCAACTACCAACACACACATGCACAAGCGTGCACACACACGTGTTCTCTTGGTGACTTTATTATGTTCTTAGCGTTATAAAAAAGGCGTGACAGCATGGCAGGCGCTTGGCAACAGTATTTACAAATGGGGTTGTGGTGGGGGGGGGGGGGCGCTGTTTGGGTGTTTCCCTCCATTCTTCTGCCCCACCAGAACAGAACGTCCCAGAATGCCGCACTTCAGAGAGGTGGAGGGGCCGCTGGGCTCAAACGGGCCCTGTAGTAACACGAGGGAATGTGTGAAGGGGGTTCACGGCCAAAAAGATCGGCCTTCAGGTTGGCAACAGTGTGGATCATCCATGTGTCCGAGTCGGTCAGAGAGATCTATGAATATGTACATTTCATATAGAATTATAATGCATGTGAATGTTTTATTATCGCAATATTCCCTGATGGCCCGTTGGGGGCAAGATACAAACAACTGTGAGCAGAAAAATAAAGAGGGGGGGAGGGAGGAGGGTGGGGTGGGGGAGAAAGAGCTGATCCTGTCGGAGCCGAAATTTGTCCACTGAAGGGAATGTTCAAAATGTCCTGGTGAAAAGCAGCCGCACCAGCAGGCCCTGCTGGGGTTTGTGTCCTTTCAGTCCGTCTCCGCCTCATGTCCCGAGGGACCCCACGCCGGCCCTGCCATCAGCTGCTGGAGCAAACCTTCAACCTGAGGAGAGGGAGGAGAAAACACCGGAGAAGAAATATAATCAGCGAGACGGCAAGGGTCTCTCTCACCCACTGAGAGGCAGCGATGGGGACTAAATGCCTTTCACTAATAGACACTAATGTTTCTCACTCTCACACACCCACTCACCGCTGTGTTCTCACCTATGTGAGTTTCTTGGCTTTGTTGTAAAGAGAGTCCACCACCTTGCTCATGTTCTGAATGGTCTCCAGAGCCGCTTCGTACGTTTTATCTACAGGCGGCTCGTCGAATACGATGAGAACTCCTTCACCCTGGTCCAGGATCCCTAATTAGAACAAAAGAATGAAACTTATTTACTCAGTCAGGAGTTTACAGCATTTGGCAGAGTGTTGACACATTTGTGCTTTACAGTCAACAAGAAAACATCCCTCACACTGGTAAACAGACATACAATTAAAAGCTGCTGGAAGACTACGGTTCTACCAGAGATTAAGTAAATACTCCACATGGGACCCATCTGATCACACAGAAAAGTTTTTTTGGGGGTAAAGTCTGTGTAAGTGAAGTTGGTGACTGAAGATGTAGATGTTCTCAGTGCTCGGGGAAGAGGAGGGTCGTCAGTCTCCGTTTGAAGACAATGAGGGTCTCAGCAGTAATGACGATAAGGGGAAGTTTGTTCCACCACTTCGGTTCCAAAGTTGAAAAAGGTCTTGAGGCAGGTCTTGGACCGTTGAGAAGAGGTGAGTGGAGTCAGGCTGTGATCGGTCAGAATGAGCTGGACCAGTTCTGTCTCTGTAGGTGAACGTTGAGTTTTTTTAAACCAATAGAAGCCTCAAGAACCCAGCAAAGATCTGCAGTAGTGGAGTGTGAAGTTTGGTGTGTTGAAGACCAGACATTCTGGATCATCTGTAGAGGTTTGTCTTCAGAGCATACCAGGAGTGAGTTACAGTCGTCCAGTCTTGTGATGACAAGGACTGGGTGGAGATGCAGCGTGCTAACATCAGATAGTTTATCCAAAACTGGATAAAAGCATCTGGCAAAAAATGTAAAACATCGTGCTTGACTGCCATCCACAACCCAGAACAAGGCCGTGGTGGTAAAACTGTGGAGGTGGCTGCAGAAGATGACTTGCTGGATAGCTCATCTTGAGCTGTTGCCCAATTTTACAGTAAATGATGAAGAAAAGTGCTGGAGAGGACAAACACCAGGATTAAGGTCCCCAGCTGCTGCTCCATTCCACATCAGATAATACGATGACCTATTTTTTTTAGAAGTGTATTCTGACTAATGTCGATATTCGTGTATCTAAACAAACAGTTGGTTAAGCACAGGTGAAACGAAGACACAGGCTGAAGTGAATGCAGGGCTGTAGGTCGAACACTGGCATTTAGGTGACATCACTGATGTTGAGAGGCTATTAAAAAATCTATACAGTACTGTGCTAAAGTCTTGAGCCCCCCCCTCATTCCTTCATATTTTGCTTCCAAAGATCCAGACTTTCTTGTATTTTAATGTGGTCTTGAGGAACAGTTCTCCAGGCTTCCT
>JBBIGA010024508.1:0-14272 GCA_037576975.1 Alestes dentex | reverse complement strand
TTGGGGAGAGAGAGAGAGAGAGAGAGAGAGAGAGAGAGAGAGAGAGAGAGAGAGATAGAGAGAGAGAGAGATTGTTATTGATAAATGCTTTCCAAGAAAACCAGCAAACATCAGCTGCTTTAAAGGTCATGGAATCAGAAAGACAGACAGACAGACAGACATAGATAGATAGACAGATAAATAGAAAGATTGATAGAGAGACACAGAGTGAAAGAGAGAGAGAGAGAGAGGCAGAGAGAGAGAGATACTGCAAAGCATTTTCCTAGAAAAGCAGCAAACATCAGCTGCTTTAAAGGTCACTGGATCATGTCACTAATCTTAATTTGCATATCATTAGCATATTCTCCATCATTCTATTACTTGTGCAAACACACATGCCTTAGATTTTAGATAATTCAAATTTAGAACTTTTAAA
This sequence comes from Alestes dentex, assembly GCA_037576975.1. NCBI lineage: Eukaryota > Metazoa > Chordata > Actinopteri > Characiformes > Alestidae > Alestes > Alestes dentex. Next base: position 13,857 of record JBBIGA010024508.1, on the reverse strand, counting down.
CCTAAAAGATGCCGAGTGATTGCACAGCTTCAGCGGCTCCCTGGGTGCTATGGCATCTCAGGTGTCTCCTGGCCGTTGTTATAGCATCCCAGGGTGTTGCTAGAGTGGTCTTAGGGCGTTATTACAGTATCCCAGGTGGTTGGTAAGCTGTTGGTGACTGGTTGCTATGGCATCTGTAGTGGCTGCTAGGGTGTTGCTAGGTGGTTGTTAGGGTGTTGGAAGGTGATCGGTGAGCTTCTTTTGCCCACCATGCATGTCTATGGGGAAAAAATAAAATGTAAAATATGATGATAATTCCATTATAATGAAGTAACTCAGGTGTATTAAGCATTGCTCAATGGAGAAGCTAATGGAGAAGCTACTGTAGGTTTAGATAACATTTTTAATTTATTTAATGTTACTGAATATAGACAGAGGCATTGGAAATAAAGAAACATCTGACCCCAGGTAGCATGATGCTAACTGGTGATGCCAGCCTTCATGCAAGATTTGGCTTCAGCCTCATTCAAGTCCGCCCACACTAACAGCTAGTCATGCTAACGTGATGCTGTTAGATTTAGCCCCAGTTTAAAACGTTAACGGGACTTTTTAATCACCACCAATGTCCTTTTCTCCATTTGTCTAAAAGGCACGGAAATGACCCCAAACTATGAGAATGCAAGCCATGAGGACTTCACCATCTCGCCCTGGTGCAACTGCCAGAACAGCGGAAACAAGGAGGAGGAGTGCGAGAAGTTCCTGAGGGACTTCAGTCAGAACACCTGCCTGCGTAAGAGTCTCCACAACACACTACACACCTTCACACAACACTGAGCTTCATCCAGATCCATCTATACAACACGCTTCTCTAATACAGACAGACAGAAAGATAGATAGATAGACAGATAGATAGATAGATAGATAGATAGATAGATAGATAGATAGACAGATAGATAGATAGATAGATAGATAGACAGATAGATAGATAGATAGATAGATAGATAGACAGTACTGCAGTGTTGGGTGTGTGTGGTGTGTGATGATACTCGGCTGCGAGACAATTCTGACAGTATAAAAGAGGGAAAAAAAACACATACACTTGCGTGGTTTCTCCGTATCTGGAACCTCTTAATGTGGGTTTTAAACGTAACAAGCCCTCATTGACAGATACAGGCTTTTGCTGTGCCGGAGGAAGGTCTTAATAAACGAGTGCATCGGAGCGTTTTCCTGCTGAGCTGGCAGGGAGCGGGCGGCGGGCGGTGGCGGGCTGTAGGGGGGCGGGTGAGCGAGGCAAACAGCGCTCATATTATTCTGCGGTTCTACAACCATCTGGAGACATATGTCATCTGATAGAGAGAGGGAGAGGGAGAGAGAGTGTTCTAGTGTTTCTGGTTTTTGAGAAATGATAAAAAAAAAAAAGAAAAGAAAAAGAAAAAGGCACAGATGCTGGAGGGGAAACAGCAAAAGTGCTTCAGTGGTTTGATTCAATTTTTTGAGGGACAAATAGCTACACATAACCAGCCTTTATTCACTTGAGGGGTGGGAAGAAAAGTCCCTTTTTTCACTAATAAGTCATGTTTATCTGTGAAACTGGTGCTCATTTACCATCAAGCCGACTCATCACATCACAATTATGTACGAAAAGTAGTCCAGGATGCCCTTAAAGGAACAGTTAAGCGGGAAAATCCCATTCTTGTACCCTCCCACTGACCCCAGTTGTGGTCAATCAAGTGTGCAGCCCCAATTTAGCTTCTTTAGTTCAGAACTGGAGCTACGAGGCTAACACTAGAAATCAATAGTCACCCAAATCTTTTCATCCCCAAAACTTCTCTGGACCCTCAACCTTCCTTCAGCTCTTCATTAAGGTCGATCAGACTTGTGGACGCTACTGTGTATGACAGTATGACTTACTGTGAGCTGTAAAAATGAACAACTTTAGCCTTGTAGCCCCAGTGCTAAAATGAACAAAGCAGAATGGCACCAAAAAGGTTCCACTGTTGTAGGCAGTGGGCCAGTGACGCTAGCATTCAGTTAAAGCTTGCAGAATTTCATTTGATGTTTTATTAATTACTGAGGATTCCTGAATAATTCATAGTAGATACTGAATCATTCATAATGTATACTGAATAATAAGATAAGTACTTTACTAGTACCACAAGTGGGAAATTTCTGTTGTTACGGCAGAAGGTGGACAGTACAAAAGTAAGAGCAGCAAAAAACCCCCAATAAAATAAAGCTATACAACACAACAGTATAGAGTAAAAGAGTATACTATACAAATTATACACAATTATAAATGTAAGTGTATTCAGTTAAAACTGAATAAATTGGTAGATACCAAATAATTCATAGTAGATACTGAATAATTCATAGTAGATACTAAATAATTCACAGAAGATACTAAACGATTCATAGTAGAAACTTGTGACGTTCCCGGTCAGTGGCCGATAGAGTGTTATACGTAGGACTCTTAATTGGAATTGGTCTGTTTTGGCATCGGGTTTCACGCGTTATGTGAAAGTGATTGTGCTTGTTTATTGTTCATGTCCGAGTCTTTTGTGTATTTAAGTTCTAATTATGCTTTTCCTTGTGTTGGTCCACCCTCATGGCCCCCCCACCCTACCCGTCCTTTATGTTTCCTTGTGTTTTGGCCCTCGTGCCGTCTTCATGTTCATTGTGTTCTTTTTGAGTTTGTGTTTATCAATGAAACGTAACAACTGGAACCCTGCATCTGCGCCTCGCCGCACATAACAATACTGAAAAATTCACAGTTGTTACTAAATAATTCACAGTAGACACTCAATATCCAAAGAACTAATACATGGTAGGATAATACGTCTTTGAATAACAGAAATAATTAACCAAATAAAAACATGATCATAAACCACTTGTCCTGCTTTCACAGGTTGAAACTCTAATCTTGCATCTCCGTATTTTCGTTTGTTCATTAATTCATTTATTTCTTTCTTTTACAGAAAATGCAATTATGGCTTTTGGCTATGGAATGTTTAAGTTTGACCCTGCTTTTGGCACACCCTCATCGAACCCAGAGCCCAGCTTCGAGCCCAGATCCTCATCCAGCCCCAACAGCACCAGAGCCTCCAGCCCAGTGAGTGACCCCCACATTCGGACCACATTCTGGGTTAATTGTTACTGGTCTTCGCAGCCTTTAACTGGGAGTAAATATAATATACTGGAAGATCCATCACAATCATTTTATCAGGCTGTAACAGATCGATTTTGGTTTTCAAAGTTTCTCCATAACAACATGTTTGAGATGTAAACAGGTTCTTCCAGAGTGTGTTTAGTGTGAATCGGTTCATTGTAGAGGCCCTGATTTCCTTACAGTGGAGGTGAATGGAACCAGACATCTCCAGCACAACTACAGCCGTTTTATTCACTATCGACCCCCAGTGATGCTCCACGTGTCTCTGAGTGTTTATATGGATGCTGATGATGCTAAAATAGTAAAGAATCAAAAATAGTAAAGAATCTAAAGCTAAATTTAGTTTTTGGGGGATTATTTTGCCTCACAATGCCCTGCATGGATACATGAATGTTCTGGTTTTTCCACCATGAATGGGTTTAGTTTTAGAACCAAAAGCTTCTTAGACAAACCATGTCTCAGGCATCAGATGGAGCAGCCATAAGCATTTCATGGAATAACTTTCTATGAGGGAGCTTTGTGAGCCGGATGTCTGGTTCCATTCACCTCCACTGTATATTTGCACCACTGCTCTCGCTAAGAGCTTTTCTCAAACAAAACATATTTACCCAGCAGAGCGTTGGTTTCCCCAACAGCACGGCATGTTTAATTAGCTCTGATTGTGCTATTTGATGACTAATCAAGCTATGAATACGAAACCGCACCATTGAGAAGGAATTAATTGACATTTGCGCATTGTTACTGTATTCTACCTGAAACAAACGAACAAACAAACAAACGGGAACATGGTCATTCTTTTTTCCTTGCCTGCCTGTAAACAGCCCTCCCGCGGCGCTGATGGGCTTCTAATTAACGTCGAAAAGAGAAATGAGTGGAGAACAAGTGCAGAGTGGAGAACAATGCAAACAGGCCGACACTGAAGGATGCGGCCGAGCCCCGGAGCCCCCGGGGACCAGGCAGGGCGTCGCCGGTATTGATTCTGTGTGTGACAGGGGCCCGAGACGGTGTCCATGGACGAGCTGGGCCCTCGCCTAATTTGTGGCAGAAATGATAATTAGCAAGAATGGAACGCGAGGAACCGCTGGAGCAGGACAGTTATAATTAGGGACGGGCTGCGGCTCCGGCTCCTCAAAAAACTGTCAGTCGCGCATCACGGATCCCTCAGGCTGGGTGCAGGACTTTCGCACGGCTCGGCTGGTCCTGCTCGGCACTCATACATAAATAAATAAACAAATATATGGAAGGCCTTGTCTCCGGCTCTCCGGTTTAATCTCAGAGCAGCAAAAAATGCTGCAGTGTCAGAAGCTTTTTTGGAAGCGGGTCTGATGCAATTCAGCATCGAGGATTTTGACTGGATTTTGATCTATTTATTTACACATGATTTTATTGCTAACTTTTACTATTTTAACACTGAACGCTTAGACTGTGTGTTAAATGATAACAGTGGTGTCACGATATCTAAATTCTGATTATGGTTCTGAAACGCTTAGTACCACAGTATCACAGTGCTCAATGGGAAAGTACTGCAGTACTCAGTACTTAAGCATTACAGTGCTCAATACCTAAGTACCACAGTGCTCAATGCTGAGGTACTGCAATACTCAATTTCGAAGTGTTGCAGTGCTTGATACCAAAGTATCAGTGTAACGTGATTATTCTGTCATATGTGAACACACCACAGCACACAGTGTGAACAGCATGAAATTCTTCTTCTGTGTTTAACCCATTTACCAAGTGAAGCAGCGGGCAGCCAGGAACACAGCGCCCGTGGAGCAGTGTGTGGGGACAGTGCCTTGCTCAAGGGAACCTCAGTGGTGCCACTAGCAGTCCTTTTGTTCCCATTTCTTCATTTTGATTCAAGGCAAAATATGAAGAAAGGGGTGGTGCAAGACTTTTGCACAGTACTGTATATTTAGGGGGTTAAATTAGATTTTTTTTTTTTTTTTACCAAACTATCACTTTAAGAGTGCAGCTGAGCCACTGCTGTCAACGTGAGCAAATCGCTGATGACGCGCCGCCTGTCCGCCACTCACACACTGCAGACAGGCTTTCAGCGGAGTGTGGCGAATACAAGTACCTTCTGCACACACTGGTGTGTGTGTGTGTGTGTGTGTGTGTGTGTGTGTGTGTGTATGTGAAAAGAGATCGAGACATAGAAGAGAGTGACAGAAAGAAGGAGAAGAATGAGAAGGAGTAGGGAGAGAGGGAGGGAGTATACAATACGGAAGGAAATACAAAAAGACAGTGAAAGAGACAGAAGTAATAGAAAAAATAGATGGAAAGACAAAGAAAAAGAGAGTGAGAGAAAAAGATCGGAGAGAAGAAGAGGAAAGAAGAGAGGAAACCTGAAGAAGAGCAAGACAGAAAGAGGGAAAGAAAATTGAGCTAAAAAGAGAGAGAGACAGAGAGAAGGAGAGCAGAGAGAGACAGAGAGGAAAGAAAAAAATAAACAGAGAAAGAAAACGAGAATTAGAGAGAAAAAAGAGCGAGAAGAAAGAGAGAGACAAGCAAGAGAGAGAAAGAAAAAGAGAGGGATAGCAACGATGTTAGACTGTATCAACAAGCAGCGAACACACTTTGCTTGAGGTGCTAATTCGTAGATGCTTAGTCACAGTCCTTCTCTTTCTCTCTCTGTCTCTCTCTCTGTCTTTCTGCTAACACTGTCTCCCAGTTCTTTCCTGATTACCTGATTAGAAACACCCGCCTCGTGCTTCCATTCACTGGGCACCGGTGGAAATACCAGCAGTTTTTTAGCCCCTGGTCAGTTTCTGATCACAGGACTGCTGTCGACCAAAGATTAGTTGAATGGTGGACCGTTCTCAGTACAGTAAAGACAGTGGTAGTGTGTGTGTGAGAGACTGGAATGAGTGTATCACGGTTATTTTGCACACATCAAGGCCGAGAGTGGTCCATTAAACAAATATAACCAGACACACGCTGTGCACCACCAGCGTCTGACTGTACAGTAGTGTGGGAGGGGTTTCTGATAAAGTGGCCGGGAGAGTGTGTCACAGAGACAGCAGTTCTCCCCTAATGGCTCTTATAATGCACTCAGAGTCACTTCTCTAATGGCCTTCAATTGGCTCTCTTTTAATCAGACGGAGAGATTATGACACATGTGACAGAACTGGAAGTTCCGCTAGGCCACGAGCACCGCACATTACAGAGGAAGCACACTCTCACACACACACACACACACACACACACACACACACACACACACACACACACACACACACACTGATTCCCTGCAGATTAGATTATACAGAGGTACACAGGTACAGCTGTCCATCACAGCCTCATAACTCATCACACTTACACTTTAAACACAGATAAAGACATCAATGGATAGATAGATAGATAGATAGATAGACAGACAGACAGACAGACAGACAGACAGATAGATAGGTGTTAGGACATTAACAGAATGCACAAGTTGATGTCCCCTGAGAGAAGTCGACTAGTCGTGTGTTTTTTTCCTCTCTCTGTGCGCGCTTGTGTACACAATGCAGCCTCTGCCTCTGAATGTTCCCACTTTCTGTTGTACACTTAAATTTACCAGAAAATTCAAGATATCCGCCTTTGTTTTGTTTTGTTTTGTTTAATTGTCATGTTGACTGTTAACGTTACAGAGAACTTGAATAAAAGTTGCTCAGTGTTGGACGCCTGTGTTCCTCCGCTGCGCGTTTGTGACGTCATCAAACGACTCGACTTCAACTTTGTTGACGGATAAGTCGACCTGAAAAAAATCTGAAGTCGTTAATGCCCTAGTAGATACACATATAAGCAGATGTGTGTGCATGTGAGTATGTGTGTGTGGATGTGTATGTGAGGATGTGTGTGTACGTACTGTATGTGTTTACGTGTGTGTGTTTGTATATGTGTATGTATGTGTGTGTGTGTACGTATGTGTGTAAATGTGTGTGTTTGTGTGTGTGTGCGTGTTCGTATGTGAGTATGTGTGTGTGCAGAATATATGTGTGCAGCCTCTCTGTATGATGGAACGTTCTTAGAGGTTCTGTCTTTGTCCAGAAGAGACGCGGAGAACTGACAGTGATCAGAGAAGGAGCTCATTAGGAGCCTCTGGCCGGCGCCGACTGCAGGTGCTCGGTTCCGAGGTGTGGAGATGGTGATCTTGTCTAAGCCTTGCTGGTCTCACTGCAAATGTCAGACAGCTTGTGCTGCAGCGTGAGAACCCCCCCACCCCTTCCTGGCGGTGGGCTGCGATGATTGGATTGGGCTTTGCCGGATTAGATCTGGAAGTTTTCTCCGGAAAGACGGACGTGGAATGTAATGAACACTGCGCTGGTCAGGATTAGCTGCATTAGTCTGCAGGCCAGTTATTCAGACTCGGAGATTAAGACCATATATTACAGTTAATCCAAGTCTCGGCTTAAACCACGTCTGAAAAACGGGATTTCCCTAGTTTAAAAAAAAGGAATTTCTCCCTACTTTACAACCGGAACTACGCGGCTGATGTTGCTAACATCAGAAGCCAATAGTCACCCAAATCTTTTCATCCCCAAATCATGTAAGGTAATCTCTTTAGTAAGGTAAAGAGGACTTGTGGTCATGGTTTAGGATACAATATGACTTACTGTGAGCTATTAAAATGAACTGAACTTCTTCATTAAGGTGGATCAGACTTGTGAGCGTGGTTTGGGACACAGTATGACAACGGCTTCGTGAACAGCCGCCCTGGTGTTTGTCTGAAAAGGTCAAATGTAGCTGTGAGGTTTGGTTCAGCTCACAGTGAGTCATACTGTGTCCTAAACCACACACACACACACACACACACATCTGATTCACCTTAAAAAGAAAGCTGGATGCAGTTTCCTGGAAACACATCTGCCAAAGCATCATTGGGCCCACTTCCAACTCTTCGTTAGACTTGTATGTGGGGGATCAGACTTGTGTATGTGGTTTAGGACACAGTATGACTTATGACTGCTTTGTGAACAGCAACCCTGATGTCGTCTAAAACGGCCACCTGTTGTACTGAAGTTTAGTTTATTTTTACAGCTCACGGTAAGTCATCCTCTGTCCTAAACCACATCTACAAGTCTGATCCATCTTAATGAAGAGTTGGATGCTATTTCCAGTCTAAACATCTCCCAAAATGTCTCTGGAGATATTCAAACACCATCCAGCTCTTTATTAGGGGGAGTCAGACTGGATGAGGTTTAGGACCTAGTATGACTTACTGTGAGCTGTGAAAATGAACTGAACTTCGGTGTAGAGCCAAACACTGCAGCGCTTTTTAATATAACAGGGTCTGTTTTCACAAACCGCCTCAGATCTAGAATCAGTTAAATGGACATCATAAATACAGAGATATCTGATCCCAGATCAGCCCTGCTTTGTGAACAGCAGCCCTGGTGTTCAGAAACGGCTGATGTGAAGTTTAGTTCATGTTTACAGTGAGTTTGCTTGTCTGGCAACGTTAAAACACATTTTATTTGTTTGTTGTTTATTTTTTCCTTCTCCTGGTTCTGACTGATCTTTCCAATTCCTGTTTTTTTTTTTTTTGTTTTTTTTTTTTGCAGGAAAATGCGGACACCTGCGGCCAGTCGAAAGGCTTCCTGTGTGAAGATGAGGTGAGGAGAGGGAGAAGAGCGGGTTTGGGTTTTCGCGGGTCTTGTTCAGGATGACCCTCTCAGTAAACGGAATTTTTAACGGTTTACTTTGGAGGAGCTTCTGCTCCTCTCAGACTCTTGACTCATTTTGAGGGGAGAAAAGAACGAGCTCCGAGCTCTTCTGAAGTTTCAGAGTGCTAACCAAGCAGAGCTGGACGTAGTTTACTAACAGCTTTTAAATCATTTGTATCATTTTATTACGGTTAATAATCCCCATTAGGGATTGCATTTGTTTAGGGAACCTTTTGGGATCAACAAAATTGAAATAAAATTGAGATGAAATGTTTGTTTTCTCTGTAGAAGTTGAGCATGGAGTCCGTCACAGTGGTGCAGAATTTCGACTCGAGGAACGCTGGCTGGGGCCCCAAGCTCGGCGCAGGAGCCTGGATGCTGTGGCTCATGTTCGCCGCCATCTAGACCCACCCAGCGTGTGGAGGACGGGATCCCGCGAGACCCGTCCAGCAACCCTCCAAATGAATTCTCTGCTCATCTGTCCTCTCTGTACTGCTACAGCTTTATTTGCGTCTGAATCGAAGGGCAAGGAAGAACCCGAGACACATATCCCAGACTAAAGTGCGTGGCAGGCGAAACTGAGGCACAAGAAGACGCCCTCTGTCCCGCCTCTCTGTTGCCATGGGGATAAACTGACCTCGGCCGCGAGGCCCACCTCTCGGGAGTCCATTGTACAGTGTCTTTTCTCACGGAACTTCGGTTGTGTGATCTTTTTTGTTCCCGTCTGACTCCGGACTCCTTCGCGAAACTCGTCTCCGTCTCAAGTGGTTAATCGGATCTTTTTATTTTTTTTTTATTTTTCATTTTTTGCTCTTGCTCTCTTTTCTCTGCTCGGGCTTCTTTCACATTGTGATTATTCTTTTCTTCCTTCTTTCCTTTCCCCCCCTCCCCCTCCTCTCCATAGCGGAGGAGTAATCGCTTTCCTCGCGGCTCTTTTTCAACGGCCGAGTGTTTGACGTATACAAGGGCGTGTGACGAGCCTTGTGCTTTTATGACAGATTTAAAAGAGAGAGAGAGAGAGAGAGAGAGAGAGAGAAAGAAAAGGAGAACAGGAGAAGAATAAAGGTGAACGGGAGTAGTTCTGAAAAGTACTAATCGATCAAGGGGAGGACCGTCCACCGAGGTCCAGCTTGAAAGGGATCTGCGACTCTAAATGGGCGTGTCGGATTTCATTCCAGTCTATGAATATGGAAATGTTTTTGTTTTTCTGCTTTCAATTGTATAGATCATGATTATAATGTAAAGTCTTTATGCGGAGGGAGAATTCAAAAGGCAGACTTAAAGCCAGGATTCTGCTTCAGAGGTGACTGAAGGGCCGTAATGGAAAGAGCGGGTTGGGGTGTGTGTGGAGGTGTGCGTTGGGGTGTGTTTTCTGATGCCTAAATCTTGTTCAATTTGCACCACCATCCAGTCTGAGTGGGTCAAAAGTTTGGACGCATCTGACAGGGAAAGGCTTGCAGCCACGCACAGAAGTTTGTGCACCCACCGTCCTATTTTATCCTGAGCAGAAGCCCCCCAAATTCCTTCATATTTTGCTTCCAAACGTCAGACTTTCTTGTATTTTTAATGTAGTCTTGAGGAACAGTTCTTCAGATTTCCTAAAGGTCTTTCAGACTCTCATTTTCTATCCAGTCCCTGAACCTGACTAGCTTCAAAGGAATGATATTTGTTTGTTAAGTCACACAGTGACCTACGTATGAATCATTCAGGCATAACAAAGACAATCTAACTTACGACCTGAACCAGGTACAGATGATTCCAGATGATCAGGCGGTGATCAGTATACTGGTGGTGCTGAAAGCTGAGCGGTTGGAACTCCTTTATCTAGGCCCTTTACAGCCTGTCACAGTATTTGTTCCCATATTTTCATTTAATCTGCTCAAGACGCCAAAGATAAGACAGCTTGAAAGACAGAAAATAATGTTTTGCACCAACAAAGTGATTCAAATGGATATATAACGAAATGAGGGGGTTTAAGGACTTGTACAGTGCTGTACATAAGTCTTAACAAGAATAGACTATTTAGCTGTAAGGGATGGAAAGAAAATGTTATGCGGTGGTGAATCAGGACCTTTTCTGGTGAGTTAAACCATAGTGGGATGAAAAGAAACGAGATATGTTTGTTATCTCTGTTGTTCTTCAGTAGTGAGGGCAGTAGGTGAGTGGATGTGTCCAAACTTTTGACCGCTACTGTATTTGGAACAGATCCCGGCCAAAAACGAATCTGCCAAAGATGTGGGTGGGTGCAATGCAGTAGCTCAGAGGACGTCAGGCGGCGTTTGAAAGATTGTGTTAATTTCTGGGAGCGCTCTTGCTAAATTCTGCATTCAACTTTTGCAAGCGCACCAAATTCCAGTATTGGAGACACACCCTGAGGGACAAGCAGAGGTGCCAACGCGACGAGTTATTAACAGCCATTGTGTAATCTGTCTAATATTTGAATAGAAATGTATACAAAATAAAACCTCATTAACAGTCCAGGGTGTGCGTTGTTGCTGTTTGATGGCTTACAGTGGGGGGGAGACGTTTCAGCACTGGATATGTTTATAAAAAAATTTAAAGGAATAGTTTTTCCTACCCCTCATCCTCAAATTTTTGTTTACATTTTCCATTCCATCCTTAACCGTTCAGTATTCGGCCTCTTGTTCGGCAGCTTCTTATTCGTATTTTCTGTTCTACTTTAAACGACACATCAGTTGGTACCATGTCATTACGTGCCTGAGGTGCCAGAGTGTAATTGCTGCATTTAAGATGGAACGGAAGGCTCAGATAAAAAGCTGGCAAACTGGAGACCAACTGCTGTGCCATTTAAGGTGGAACTAAAAATTTGAATAAAAACTTGGCGAATGGGATGCCAGCTTCATTCACACGTTTGGGGCAAGTGCCTGATGATTTAGCACAGTGTTGATAGCTAAATTAGCCTCGTTAGCTCCAGCGCTAAGACTAAAAAAAGAAATTTCAGGCACCAAATCCGTCTCAGCTACATTTGGGGCAAGTAGGTGGAGTTTTTTTTCCAGACTTTTCCTTTAACCCTTTAGCACATAAGGCTAGTTTGCACCTCCGCAGTGCCGGTGCTGGTGCCGTGCCGGTGCCTAATCTAGAACTGGTTCTGCATGTTTCGACCGAACAATGACAGGTGCTTGTGCCAAATAGCTGGCACCGGCACGGCACCCTGAAGTTGCTGGTCCCAAAGTCCGAACCACACACGTCACAATGGTTATGGGTGGTGCTACCACAGCAATACAAAAGACAGACGGAGGGACAGTCAAAGGACAGAAGGACATACGAACAAAAACGGTATACATGGGCCTTTACACTGTATAAAATATTAATTTTGACACGGTTCGTTCATAATGTGAAAGTGTAAGCGTCATACTGCCAAATTAGGCTAAAATGAGAAATTCAGCCCAGATTATAGCCTACATGTCAAAAATGTTGCCGACCTCTGGACCTAGGCTATTCTGAAAACAGCCTACCCGTCGTCTGGAATATAATCTCCTTCTGTTATTTATGTTGTTCATTGTGGCTGTATGCAACAACCCTTCAAACTGTAAAAGCTTTGTAAAAGCTTCATGAGCAAGTTCATAAAAAGCAAAATAAGTATTGATAGTTTTCGGCCCGCCATGTTCTTTACCCGAAAATATGTAAACACAGAACCATATACCAAGCTTTACCCTGTTATAATGTTACAACAGGGAACCAGCTCAACTCTGGCACCGGCACGGCCCTGGTGGAAAAAAGAGATAATAGTGTCACACAGTAGTGCCACCCGATGACATTCCATTCCAGAGTGTAACATCACACCGGTGTGATCTGGAATGTTCAACACTGGACATTCTAACACTTTTAACCGCTGAGCAAAACTGCAGGTTAACCGAGATTCAGGATTACGGTCGATACACTGTCGTCTTTACACTCTGAGTTTTATATTTACACTTATATGCGTCAAAGCAACGCTGGTAAATGACCCTGCCGAGCTGTTGTTTTGGTTACGTCTTTATTGAGTATTTATCTTCTCCCTTATTCCTTCATCACTACCTTGGCCCTGTAAACACAGCATCCACAGCTTGTGCTGTTGTATAAGAAACATAATCATCCTGTCAACCGAGTCATGAGTCGAAGTCCAACGTGTGGCAGAGGCATCAAGGCGAACATTGTCTCACTGATGAGGAGATATTTAGAAAACCGTTATTTCTCAAAAATGATACATTTTCAATATCAAAGAGACATCAAGCGATTGATGTATGTATCACCAAAGGCCTAAAACTGCTGCTCTGCAACTGTGGTTCTGCAGTCAGGTGGCACAACTGGAGCAGATACAAGTCACAACATAAAGTACCAGATTGTTGAATCTTAGTGTGGAACACTGGCGCAAGACCAAAAAACACACAGCAATGAGTAGAACTGTTATAAAAATCCCATTGAATGGATAACAAGGGACTGGAAGTGTTGAGAAGATTCCTGAAGAAGATCAGTATGCTGTGCTGAACGGCAGCAGCTTTCCAGCAAAAGGTCGATGTAAATAAGAGTGTTCCGAAGGAGTAACAAGAAGTTAATTAATCATTCATTAAGACGTGTGGGGCACATGTATGTGTTTAATTGTTAATGCAGAGGTGCAGTGTGTGATCGTTAGGATTCCTGCAGGCATTCTAATGCAGACCTCGCGGAGGTGGAGCTCTGCTGAGCTGTGTTGGACATTTAGACAAAGGTAATGTCGACACTTTGGCTCGGATGTGCGCAATTCCAGCATGACCAAAGGGGGCAGTATGACGTGGTGGAGAGTGCTGACAGCAGCAGATGGAACCAGCGATGACCTTCTTATGCTTTCTACAGACTGTGTGATTTCAGCAATCTTATAAGATCATCACAAATCACGCTGTACCACGTGGATCTTATAAACGGGTATGGTGCATGTAGATGTACGATGGTGTGTATGAAGGTGTGTAGATGTACGATGGTGTGTATGAAGGTGTGTAGATGTACGATGGTGTGTTTGAAGGTGTGTAGATGTATGATTAGTGTGTGTTTGAAGGTGTGTAGATGTATGATTAGTGTGTGTTTGAA
>JBBIGA010024480.1:0-14275 GCA_037576975.1 Alestes dentex | reverse complement strand
GAGAGAGAGAGAGAGAGAGAGACAGAGAGAGAGAGAGAGAGACAGAGAGAGAGACAGAGACAGAGACAGAGACAGAGACAGAGAGAGAGAGAGAGAGAGAGAGAGACAGACAGACAGACAGACAGACAGACAGACAGAGAGAGAGAGAGACAGAGAGGCGGAGAAAGAGAGAGGGAGACAGAAGGAGAGAGAGACAGAGAAAGAAAGAACGAAAGAAAGAAAGGGGCTCATTTCACTACATGTTGTACTTGTGTAACCACATATGTGATAAACAAAAAAAGAGCTGGAGAGCAGACCTAATCATAAAAGTCCATTAATGACCACACTAATGCTGTGTTGGCTGAATGCAATCAAATCCTCACAGTAATTTTCCAACATCTAGCGAAAAGTCTTTTCAGAAGAGTAGAGGCAGTTACTGCACCAAAAGGAGAGGGGGGGGGTGTTCATATTCTCAATTCCAGAACAGACTCTGGAAGTGTAGGTGTATCTACTTTCCTCTGGAACGCTCAGATTAGTCCAATACAGACGGAAATGCTCTACGTACCCGGCCTTCTTTTTGTGGGCTGCAAACTCCCTCGCAGTAGCCAGGGCTCTCTCTCCTGAGGGGAACCGTTCCTCCACCATGGTGGAACCCATGGCATTCTCAGACATGTACGTCCGCAGGGTGAAGGGTTCAAATGCCAGACCCATAAACCACGCGATGCCCGCCATGTAGCACACCACACTTACGGGTAAACGTTCCAAAACACATCCACGGAGCGAAACAGAGAGATTTACAAAATCAAATCAGACACTGACGGGGTTTTCTTATCTCTTATCAATATGTGCATTAAAGTCTTATCATCATGTGCAACAGTCTACCATGTGCAATATCATGTGCAGTTTTCTTACTGGGTGCTACATCATTTCATTATGTGCAATATCTTATTATATGCAATAGTCTTATCATATGAAATATCACTATTTATATCAATATGACTGATCTACTACTGATTTCTATTACAGCAATAACAGACTCCTAACCACTAATTGTATTAGAAGTAATTCATTTAAATGTAATTTATTTATCTATAGTATTTATACCCAGCATTTGTGTATATAGCACAGTGTATTGTATATTGAGTATTTCTGTAGTGTTTTTATTGGATTTATCTAGATATAAATTATATATTGTTTATATTATCTCTTTATATTATATATTGTTCTTGTCTCTGTGTCTCAGTTGTAACCTAAGCACTTTTAAGCACTTCACTTTTCAGGACACTTGAACTGAAATGTGCAAAAATTAACAACAGAGCAAACGATTCATTAAAGGCTATAAACTATACCATCATTATAAATATATATGTAGTATGGGTACTTTAATTATGATTGGTGACCACTTACCATATGGGTGTGTTGAGGCGGGTCAGGAGGCTGGTCAGGGCCTTCCGTCGATTCGGGTCGGATAACAGACCCATGGTGTTTAACTATCACTGCAATCAGGAAATTTGGAAACGGTCATTAAACTGTAACTAATAAACCGTATTATATTCCACTATAAGCCCACTTATGACACTTGTGTGGTTTTAAGCATGCAAATAAGCATGTAAAAATTAATTATTTTGGTACATAAAACGACAGACATATAATTGGGCTTTTTCATCCCTCAGAATTAAACAAGCTGACATTCTGAAGTATATGCATGATAGAATGTTTGGATTATACTGTGTTACAAGGTCTGCATTTCATTTATTTTACTGACTTTGACTCTGAAATGCTAATACATGTGGATCTAGGCCTGGTGGACTTCATTTCTACATTTTATAAATATTGTACATAGAAATATCATCCGATTTGTCCCACAGTTCCCAGGTCAGTGGATCCCTGTTTAACATGTAAATGTAGGCTGGGCTGAAACCCTCCAATCCAGATTTTGCAAATAAATTTCAACATGCACCATGTTGAAATTTATTTGCAAAATAAATTGGAACACCCCTGTTTTCTCAGGGTTTAAACTAGACCTCTTACTTCAAGTGAAGGGCAATCTTAATGCCTCAGCAGACCACCACATTTTGGACAACGCCATGCTTCCAACTTTGTGTACAAAAGTATTGGGACGTCTATGTACTGCATTCAAGTGCGTAGACTGTTACATGGAGTTGGTCCTTCTTTGCAGCTATAACAGCTTCCACACTTCTTGGAAGGCTTTTGGAGTTTCTGTGGGAAATTGTGTCCATTCATTCTGCAAACATTTATGAGGTGAGGCACTAATGTTGAACGAGAAGGCCTGGTCTACAATCTCCGTTCCAGTTCATCCCAAAGGTGCTGGATAGAGTTGAGATAAGGGCTCTGTGTGGGCCAGTCAAGTTCTTCCACACTGAACTCCTCCAGCCATGTCGTTATGGAGCTTGCTTTGTGCACTGGGGCACAGTCATGCTGGAATAGAAAAGGTTCTTCCCCAAACTGGGTTCACAAAGTTGGAAGCATTGCGTGGTTCAAAATGTCTTGGTGTGCTGAAGCAATAAGACTGCCAATCACTGGAAGTTACAGGCCTAGTCCAAACCCTGAATTAAGAGGTGCGTCCCAATACTTTTGGCCACATAGTATATGAAGCTAAAATAACCGACACTAGCCTGTAAACATCAACCTCTTTCTTTCTCTCTCTGTCTCCTTGAGCCATTTGAATCCCCGCTAAAATGGCTCATAAGCCACATGATTATTTTGGGGTTTCTTACCTTAGCTTGAGTTCAAAAACTAACAAATTAAACCAGAAACGAGAGCAAAAACAGGCACACACAGGCTGCATTCATTTTCACCCACTGTCCCAGGAAGCCAGAGCAGCTTCCGCCACACGATCTGTAAGTACACTGTAAACGAGTATGGCTGAGAAGATGATTTGTAAATCAGCGCTTCACAGTCTCACACAGAGCCGCTACCGCTCTGCTCACACCAAAGTGCAGGGACTCCTGTTCATTTTGATTAATTTTTTGTATTTTTATTTTAAATAATAATTTTTAAATAATACTTTTACCTGGATGTACTAAATCATGCTTACGAGAAATTCCCCAATTCAATTTTGCTTTCATTTCAAATACCCCGCTTTTCATTAATTGATTGTTATGGAGATTGTGTAATTTTTAAAATTATTATTATTTTAATAATACTTTTGCTTGGCTGTACTTAATCATATTTTCGAGGAATCCTTTAGGCCTTTGCGTTTCATTTCATAGACCCGCCTTTTTTATTGAGTAATTGTACATTTGTGTTGGTACATTTGAACCCCCTGATCTAGAGTGAAATGGAACAAAGACAGCAACTTGCCACAAGGGGCTCTATTTTGACGATCTAACTCTGAGCATAAAGCACCCAACATTTACTGGTATGTCCAAATCCATTTTGCTATTTTGCCAGTGGAAAAAAACAGACTTGACACCAGTGCAAGGCACAAAACGGTTATTCCAGTGGTTATTGGGCATAACATGCAATTAACCAATCAAAACCGCCCGTCACCCCACCTTTAAAAGGCAGGAGTGTGTGAGCTGTGGTGGGTTTCTGTTATAATGATGTGTTCAACTGTAAACCAGATCTGTTTTCAGCCAAGGAAACCTGCTCATGCATTGTACATCGCTCTGCCTGTATTTATATTTAACTTTTTCCTTCACATTTTGTAAAGGGTTCTGATGAACACCCTTAATGTAGTGTGTTCAAGATAAGATAAGATATGTGGGGCAGGTGGTAGCATTGCCCCTGCAATCAGAAGGTTGTGGGTTCAAATCCCAATTGCTAGTGGCACCACTAAGGGAACTCTTGAGCAAGATACCGTCCCCACACACTGCTCCCCAGGCGCTATGTTCCTGGCTGCCCCCTGCTTCACTTGGTGAATGGGTGAAATACAGAAAGAGAATTTCACTCTGTTCACATTGTGTGCTGTGTTCACACCTGACTATAAGGGGCCGCTTTACTTTATAAGATAGGGTGGTAGTAGCCTAGTGGGTAAAACACTTGCCTGTGAACCCGATGGCCAGAAAGTTCAAACCCCCCCACTTTCTTCCATTGTGTTGTTCAGCAAAACACTTAACCCTCAGTGTCTCCAGGAGGACTGTCCCTGTAACTAATGACTGTAAGTCACTCTGGATAAGCCAAATGCTCCCTTTGTAAAAAAGAACTTTGTGTATCCCGAGGGAAATTCTTTTATCATTAGTAAGCTCAGTGCAAAAGAGGAATAAAATAAGACAATAGAGAATAAAATATATACATACAATACATAATAAACAGTACAGACCCGTGTGTCAATTGGTCAAATGGCCCAGCGTCAATACATAATTCTGATAATGAACTAGAATTATTTTTTTACTTTATTTCTTTGGTGTATACAGGACATTGAAACCATACCATGATGTTTATTTTGTGTTTTACCCAGTTTGTCCCCATTTAATTAGAAAGGGTAATATAATATGAAGTAAAATAAATGATGTTAATTATTTATGTAGAGACATTAAATGTTGAATAGGGTCAAACTGAACCAAATTATTAAAGGAGGGGTAAATATGTATACATTACTACATACATGGATTGTAAAGCAATTAATCAGCATCTCCGATCCGCCTGATGTGCAGGTCTTTGGACTATGGGGGGAACCCGGAGTACCCAGTATAAACCACTCAGACACAAGGGGAAGACACACAAACTCCACACAGAAAGTACCCTCAGCCACCCCGATGGGGAATGTAGAAAAAAGAAGAAAAATAACTAAAAGATGGAGGTTCTAGGTTATTTTACTTATTTGACACAGTCTATTAACTGCTTAACAACATTTTGACTTTTAGAGCCTTACCTCATCATCTTTTATAGTCTAAGACAAGAATGAGATTGTCATCAGGCTAAGAAAATATCTTTTCACAAAATATCTTTTCTTTTTTTCAAGAATGTCACTTTTTTTACTTTTTTTTCTTGAAATTATTCTTTTGGAAATGGTAATAAAAATGAAGAGAATTACGTTTTTTTTAAGGAAAAGCAATTTATTACAACACGTTGGCTTAAAGTAAAAAAGGCTTTTACATGCATACATTTGCATTAAGTGCATTAATTAAACTTTAAAAGACATTTAATAAAGGATAAAAACATTTTCTTTCTTTATTAACACTATCAAAGTGCATAAACTAAACCACACTGTACCTAAAGTCTTTATTTACATTATGATTAGATGATTGTTGTTTTGTTTCACAAACAAGCAGAGAAGATCAGAAGAACTTGTTTTGATGTTCAGAGTTCAGAGTCTCTTCACGCAGACAAAGGGATGCAACCACCCACATGGAGCATCGTTCCAGTTCTTCTCAACTGTAGTCAGAGAAGGGAAATTTAAAACTAACTCAAGATGAGATTCCTTAAGATTAAGAAGCTTAAAACCTCAAAACAGAAAACGATTAGCCAGAACGTACCAGACCAGTTCATGTTCACACAGCACTCTGCATTGAAGTGGTTGGGTTCATTAGTATTCCACCTATTGTACCCAAAACTGGACCCATCAGACCAGATCCAATTGTAATTCTGAAATAATAAACACACATTTATGAGAGTGAATCAGAGTGAATATTTTTTTGCATGACACTGACACTGATAAAACTGTGGTGTTAACTGAAAAAAAAAAATTATATATAAAAAATTACATATTTATGCTGGGCAAATATTAAAATTTTTTATCACGAGTAATCGCATGGTTTTCTGCTATTAATCACGATTAACTGTTTTACGCAAAACTAAATAATTCATTTAAAAGTATTATATGGTGCACTTTTATTTTTAAAGTGCTGCTTTGTGAACAAAAGTGCGATAACATTTGTTTTGCAAACACTTTAAACAAATGAGCTTTTTAACAGCGGTGTTCCCTTTAACACAGTTACACAGTTACAGTTCAAATATTTCTTAAACTTAAGCATGTAATCCAATCAAATATAAAACCAAAGCTATTTGCCACTGCAGGGCATTCACGTTTTTATCTAGGTTATTATGGAAATACACGTTCCCCTCAGAGTCCAGGGCATGGGGGGGCGGAACCATTATAGCAGATGTAAAGGGGACCAACTCCAAATGAAAGTCTGTGTATCTGAATGCAGTGTCATTAAAGTCTCTGTTTTTTATAATGGTCAAGCGTCCCTTTACTTTTGTCTATATAATATGGACAAAAGCAATGGGACGACTGACCCCTAAAAACCAGCCAAGATGCAGTGTTGCATGCTCCACACATGCACAAGCACAAAAAAACAGCGAAAAAAACTGTGTTAACGCATGCTAAAATAATTTTCTGCGTTAAGTAAATAATGTGTTAACGCGATAATAACGTGTTAACGTGCCCAGCCCTAAAATATATATCTATGGATTTGAATGCAGTGTCATTAAAGTCCCTGCTGGCGGAATGGTCAGGTGTCTCAATACTTTTGCCCTTATAGTGTATATGTGTTTGTGTGTGTGTGTGTGTGTGTGTGTGTGTGTGTGTGTGTGTGTGTGTGTGTATGTATGAGTGTTTATGTGTGCGTGCGTCCGTCTGTCTGCAAGCAAAGCTGACATTAGAATAAATGCAAACAAAGAAAGCAGTAAAAAGAATCAGAATTTGTTCTGTGTGTAAAAGTAGTTGATATTGTGTGAGCTGGTGAGGAGAACACAGGTTCAGTTCCAGATTCCTCCTCGGCTCCTCCAGCTGGTTTATGGATTTGTGATACTCCAACAGCAGCTCCTGATTTAATATAATTGTGTCCTTGAGCAAGACACTCAGTGTCTCCAGGGGGACTGTCCCTGTGACTAAAGGATCATAAATCGCTTTGGATAAGGGCCTCAGCCAAACGCCCCCTTTACACGTAATACTGGACTTCCACAAGGAACACATTGATGTACTTCACATAAAATCACTGTTCGCTGTAGAATGTTAATTGTATTTATTCTTTTTTCTTTTAAAACATACTAATTTAGTATATTTAGTCATATAAATGTGAAAAACTCACTGCTTATCTAAACAGTTTTTATGCAAAATATGCATCTACCTTCTGACAGCTGGAGAGTCCGAGCCATGTCGGCTTCTCTTTGGGGTCGTAAGCGCGGATGAGAGCCTTCACCGTCTGGTACTCGTTCTCACTGTGCAGTGACACCAGGTTAGCACCCAGGTTTAAACAGTAAGCCTAGGAAGAGAAATACAGAAATACAACTCTTGAGGCGAAACAAACCCTGTACACCTATAACACATGATAAAATATTTAAAAATCCAGCTGCACTGGACACTGTGGGTTATGCTGAAACATGAGGTCAAATCAAAAGTTTCAGTTACATTAACATCTATAGATGCTCCTTAAGTCAATAGACTCGGATGTAAAAACCCTGATTCAGATTCAGCACTAGAGATCTGATTTCACCTCAGCGGTGGTCCAGTCCACAGCCTGGGAGAAGTAGCCGAAGCAGCGTCCATCAAACTTGACCCAGCCGTACGGACAGTTGGGCTCACACTGCTGTGTCTGAAGAGTCAACCTGTTTTGAGGCTTTTTGATTTGTTCTGTTTGAGGGAGTGGAGACACGCTGGGATTGTGTTTTCATGATCAACAACATACTGATAATTTAATTGTTTCACATTTTCTTCTATTCATGCAGTGAAACTGAGATTATATTTACCTTGAACTAATGCATTCAGATCAGCCTCTAGAAAACCAGACAAACGTGATGTTAATGCCTGTTAATGTTTAGGCCTGTACTACCTGTGGCTTTATTAATGAAGAATAAAATTGCATGAAAGAAAGAGCAAATCGGTGTCATTACCGTTTACAGGCTTAATTACCCGACCTGAAATGAGAGGAAATGGGAAAAAAATGAGCTAACTGTGTCACGAACTATATATACATGTTCTCATTCTATCATTCATTAATTCATTCACTTTCTGTAGCCGCTTATTCCTCACCAGGGTCGTGGGCACCCAGAGCCTATCCTGGGGTCTATGGCCGTGAGGCAGGGACTCAAACCGGGTGGGACGCCAGCCCACCGCACGCCCAGGGCGTGTTTACATATACAAATAGCCCAATAAGAATAAAGTGCCTTTTGTAAGTAACAGGAGAACTTATTTAGAAAGAACAGCAGAACCCAGTTGAAAAGGACTCAGTTAGAACCCAATTAGAAAAGCCTTAATTAGAAATGACAGCAGAACCAAATTAGGAAGGCCTTTATTTAAAAAAAGCAGAACTTAACAGGAAGAATAGGAGAACCAAATTGGGAAGGACTAAATTACAAAGAACAGTAGAACTGAATTAGGAAGGACTACATAAAAAGAACAGGGAAACTTAATTAG
The DNA here is from genome assembly GCA_037576975.1 of Alestes dentex. Lineage (NCBI taxonomy): Eukaryota > Metazoa > Chordata > Actinopteri > Characiformes > Alestidae > Alestes > Alestes dentex. Next base: position 5,973 of record JBBIGA010024480.1, on the reverse strand, counting down.
AAAGACTTTGTTAGGAAGAACAAAAGAACATCATTAGAAAGATCAGCAGAACCAAATGAGAAAAAACAGCAGAACGTAATTGGAAAGAGCAGCAGAACCAAATTATTCAGACCTTAAACTGAAACCTACTTTGAAAGAACTTAATTAAAAGGTTGATTTCAGTCAGGGTGAAGAAATAGTGAGAGCTAGCCAGGCTACACTGCAGCCTCCCCTGGGTGGGTTTAGTTGTATTGCAGTGTTACTAAACTAACAATATCCAGATAGAAGTTTTCATCCAGAGATTCATCAAGAACTACTACAAATGACATGAAAACAAAATCTGATTGTTCTATTAATCGTATTTATCTATATGAATATAGTCTGTTTCAAACAACATAGAACCAGGTAGAATGAACTGTGTTTGCACAGATTTACCAGATTCAGTCTATCACACTCAACCCTGCCTGTTTTGGGATAAGCTGCATCATTTGTGCTCATGTTGCTTCGAGATGAACAGTTGGGGCTGGACACAAAGTTTACTTTTTCATTTGTGGTAGAGATGATTGAGTTTCTAGTGTCAAATATCATTCGTTTTCTCAAATAAATTTAAAATCATTCAACATAAAAACATCCCCTGCACTTTACGGTATTCTTTAAGGAGTCTCCATTTTGTAATAAATACTCCATTTATAATATTTAATATTTCTATGAGCAGTTTAACAGTGACACTTAGAGGGATGAAAGTCTTACCAGGAGCTAATGCAGCCACAGAGGACAAAAAGAGAACAAAAAGCAGGCGTATCTCCCTCAAATAAACCATAGTGACTCTTCTTCAGCTGTAAAGAAAAACATTTAACTGAATATTAACTAATATTAATATATTTAGGGTGTGTATTTTTTTTTTACTTTGTTTCAAGACCTCTGAAAATAGTTTTTTTATCATGTCATATTTACACAATATTAAAAAAAAAAATTTCATTACATTCACTTTACTCACATATTATTATTGCTGAGTTTTTCCAGAATATAACCATATGTGTCACTTTTGCCATAGATGTGTTTAGTTAGATTAAATACTAAAAATGTAAAGGTGTAGCAAACTGCCTCAAAGTGCCAGAAAGGCCTCGGACCACAGAGGGTTAAGTCACAATGAAGGTAAATTTTGATGTTTTCATACCTGCTGGTAGTTCTTTATGCTGATCTCGATGACCTTCTGGGATTTGATGAACCACTCTAGGGAAAGTGCTTTTATACTCTTCCCAAAGTGTATAAAACCTCTTCTTGATGGAAGTCATGTTAAATGAAACGTGATCTCTATGGCAGTAATTCTACTTCCTTCATGCTGCACGTTCACTTTCTTGTTGCTGCCAAACTTTGAACTGTCAGCTTTATAGATATAATAAATTCATAATGGTGACACACCTTCAAAAAATATTCTAAGGAACTGTGATCTTTTATGTGTTTGCATCTGGAAAAAAATCTGAACTTGGAACTAAGTGTGTTTACATGCACACCAGTAACATATGATCATGCCAGATTTCAGTGGTTTTCTGAAGTGACCATGTAAACAGCATAAATCAGTTTCCAAGATTGAATAAAAGACATTATTATATTTCAAGAAACATAAGTAAAATGTAAAGTGGCCATGCACCAAGTGAAGCGGAGGGCACCCAGCGACGCAGCACCCGGGGAGCAGTGTAGGTGATGATATCTTGCTTGGATAATCAAGCCCAAAGAGGTGCTGTAAATTGCAGGGGCCCCAGTACTGGGCCTTGGGGGACACCAGCTGGCAGCTGATGGGATGGTGATGTTTGACCCAACCATGATACCTTGAATGAGCGCCCAGAGAGGTAAGATTTGAACCCTGGTGCCCATGTCTGAGAAAACCGAGGACTGAGCTGCCACTCTGGCAAATAATTAACTACAGAGGCCCTTATTCAGATCCTTGTTTTTTTTAACCCACAGGACCTTGTGTTATTGTCCAGTGATTATGACAGTTATGACAATGTTGTTACATTCAGTTACTCCATAGCTTATCCAGACTCACACATTTTCAAGGAAGTATTGTCTGAGCCTTTGCAGAATTCCTGTAAACTGTGTTGCAGAGGTTTCACTGATTACAATGATTAAAAGAAGGCTGTCACTCAACTGCTGGATCTTATTGTTATTGTTATGGTCATTGCTTTATGACTGTTATTAGACTGCAGTCCATTCTATGGACAGGACACAACCCTGAAACAGGACACAATGTAATGTCCCAGCCCGCGGCCACTAGATGCCACTATTGTTTTAGTTTTAGAGTGTTGATTTTTATTTAGAAAAGATGTGTGTTAAAGTCAAACTTCACACTCTTGTGTTAAGTAATTGTTTGTGGTGACTGGTTTAGTTTTATTCCCTGTGTATATTGTTTATTCCCTTGTGTCGGTCAACCCTCACCTTTACCCTCACTCTACCCATTCCTCGTGTCTTATGTTTAAGTATGCACTGTGTTTTGGGCCCTCATGCTTCTTTGTGTTTTATGTTTGAGTATGTGTTTTGTTAATAAAAACCAATCAAAGGGAACCTTGCATCCGCACCTCGCACCACCACTTGACGTGACAGACAACCTTGAAATGCACGTTCAATTCCTATTCAATTGCTGAAACCAATGATTCTAGGATGGCTGTTTGGCACAGCTATGCTAGGAAAGTTTATTTAAATTTGGGAAATGCAGGTTTCAATTCAACAAACAAGCATAAAATATATGGCCTAAAAGATTCCTGCTTATCGCACCCATATGAGCTTGTTGGACCTCTCATTCCAAAAGCACTGATATTAAAATAGCGCTGGCTCCTCTTTGCATCTATAATGCTGTCAACAAGGCTTTTCCCACAAGACTTTGGAGTGTATCAGTGTAAACCTGCTCCCATTAGTAAATTTGCTCCCCTCAAATGTTTTCAGTTGGGTTGAGGTTAGGACTCTGCAAAAGCCATCAGAGTTCCTCCACACTGAACGTTTCAAATTATATCTTTATCTTTATGGGTCTTGTTTTGTGCATAAATGCACAGTTATCCTGGAACAGGAAAGAGCCTTACCAAGACTTATGCCACAAATTTGGATACACACTGCATATAATTGTCTAAAATGTTTTTGTATCATGTTGCATAATAAATACTCTTTACTGGGATTAGCAGGCCAAGCCCACACCCTGAAAATAAGAACATAGTGCCGACTATAATTTCTCCCCTAACAAACTTCTGTTCTGCACTATGTCCCAAGTTTTCCTAGCACTCTCCAAAACCCAGATTCATCCATCAAATTGTCAGGCAGTGAAGAGAGATTCCTCACTCCAGAGGACCTGATTCCACTACTCCAGGGTCCAGCAGTGGAATGCTTTACATCACTCCAGCCCATCCTTGGCTTTGCACCTTGTGTGAAGCTGCTTTACCATGGAAACCCATTTCATGAAGTTCCCGATGCAGAGTGCAAACTGTTTCTTCCAGAGGCAGTTTTGAAGTCTGTAGTGAGTAATGTAAAAGTGGATATGTGCTTCACCACTTACAGCTGACCAGGGCAGATTTAGCAGGGCAGACTTTTCCTGAACTGACTTGTGCCAAGCCAACCCAGCCCAAAGTTATAAATCAATGTACACTTATCTTCTTATTGTCAGAAAAAGAATGAAAATCAGCTATTATTTAAGCAACACCTTAGTGCACTATTATGGAGTTAAGTAGTTTTGTTAATTGTAAGTTATTATTTTCTGTTTATTTTCTTTTATTTTGTATACATATACTGTACATATGTGTATGTGTGGGTGTGTGTGTGTGTGTGTGTGTGTGTGTGTAAACATGCTAAACTATTAATCTAAACTATTATTTTTTGGAAAATTGTTGAAATGACTGTTTTTTATGTCTGAAAAATACTTATAAACAATACAATTTATATAAGAAAGTCAGGAAGGAGAGATTATTCTCTTTTAATTATTGTATTTTTTCCAATTTGGTCCTTTCCTTTTTCATCTGATTATAAAACTCCCCAAGTTACATGATACCACTAAACTGGGATGGTGAAGGCTAGCTCATGTTTTCTGAAAGTCGTGACACGACTTTTCAAAACAACAGTGTTGGACTGAACGCTGTTCCATCAAAAGAACAGAAGCCCTTGCTGGGTTAATTTTTAACACCTTAACCTTCAGGGCTTCTGTATGTCTACAACCCTGGACAGTTTATCATTTAGTGCTGATTAATGAACAGCAATACATTAAATATAAAAACACCTCAAAATCACACACTGCATTGCGTCATTTGCAATCTATGAAGTGTGGCTGAAGGTGTTGAAGTCTTTACTTGGCTATAAAGCCAAATTAAATGAAATCTGTATGAATTATAGCAAGAAACTATAGGAGAGGGTGTGGTAGTCACACTCTATATGCTAACTTGCTATGAAATACAATATTGAAGTTAGCTACCTTGATTAAATAGGTAACTTACAAATGTCCAATTTAATTAGTTCAGGTGAGCAGAGCAGTAAAACTAAATTAGTAGCCAGCTAAGCTACCTAACATTACATTACATCATAAATGAGCAGTCTCTGAATTTTTTGAAGTGCCATTGAATGATTCTACCAAAAACTGATTCTCATTCAAAAGTCCACATGCACATGAAAGGGCGCTGCAGTAAATACACAAATATTCACAAATGCACATCGGATCTTCTATACCAATTTACCTCTTCACGGATGATGTAGCACAATAGTTTTATCCCATCCTAATAATACTTAATAATACTTAGACCTGCATATAGTATATACTCATTCTGATCCTAGAATCCTTGTGTTCGATAGTCAAAAGGATCTCAAAAGGATCTAATGTTGTAAAAACATTACACTTAATTATACTACCTTTTCATTCTGAGCATCTGATATAGCAGTACTAATGCAAATACCTTCATTTCATGAGAAGCTTTTGTCTATCCAAAACCCACTTCTATAATATTGCTAGTTTCCACCAGAACCCTAAATGAAATTATAGAATGTATTACATGTACTAATGACACACACTTTTCTCTAGTCATTTGTTGTGGTTTTACAGTGAATCCTTCAGTAAACAATTAAATTAACCTGGCAGTGTGTTTGCTGGTCAACCCGAACCAACATTGTCTGTGCAAAAAAACAAATGATAAATGACTCCAGACACTATAACGTTTAAATGCACGTATTTATTTTTTAAGGATGATTGAGAGTTTTTCTTTGATCATAAAACTGACTGTAGACTAACAGCATCTGTAATGTTTAGATGTACTGAGACATTTTAATTTTAAAATTTCTTGGCTTTAAAAGTATGGCTGCAGCCTCTTGACGCAGACAAAGGCATACTTGTTCTTACATGGAATGTCGTTCCAATTCTTCTGAGCTGTAAGAGAAAAGAAACGAGATGTAAAATGAACAAATTTGAACTTTTTCAGAATTTTGTAAATTAGAGCAACACAGACTGAAGAAAGTGGTTTCAGAAAACTGTAAAGGCTTGATTGAAACTTACTGTCCCAGTTCATGTGCACACAGCACTCTCCAGTTTTGTGGTTGGGCTCCTTCGGATTCCACCTGCTGTACACAAACCTGGTCCCATCAGACCAGAACCAGTCGTTCTTCTGAAAAGATAAAGGTAAGATAAAAAGACTTGAATTTTTTAAATATCAGACTGGAGGTTTGTTAATGAAGGTACATACTAAAACATTAGTAATGGTGATAAGAAGCGTATATAACATTTCATTAGGATTTTTACTCTTAAGGAAAACCTCATATCTGTAAATGCAATTGTGTGCATAAATTTGGGCACCCTTGGTCAATTTATGTGTTTGGTCAAGTGTAAAATGTTCCGGAAAAAAAATATAAGACCACTGCAATTTATTTTTAAACCAGCATCTCTATGAGTATGAAACCTTTCCATGCCAGTGTCTGTTAAATTCCTACACAAGCACCTCATTCTGCTTTATGAGGGACTGATTAGTGATCACCTGA
>JBBIGA010024469.1:0-14275 GCA_037576975.1 Alestes dentex | reverse complement strand
ATCTTAATTATTCATGAAAACACCCTTCAAAATGCATAAACCATGGTTACTGCAATTTGTCTCTTTAGTAATCACAGTTATGATTTTCCCAGAAGCTTAAATCTTTATATTTGTGAGTTAAAATCAATGAAATCTCTCATATTCTTTATTCAACCAGAGTCTCTACCTTCTTTTGTCCAACTCTGAGACAACCACGTGGCTGTGATTTATAGCTTAGATAGAAAGGAGAGAAAATTAAAAGAAAGAAATCAATCAGAGACTGACAGCCCGAAAGCAACAGAGAATAGAGAACAAACATCAACCTGCACTACATCATCTTTACTATGAAACATTCCCTGATAAATAAAAGTAAAAACTTTAAAAAGTATTAGCACACAAGCATTTAGACAATCAAAACCCTTGGAACAATGAGCTTTGGCCAAACCACACAAAATTAGAGCTGAGTTTTCATGTTTGACACCAAATAAACATGGTGAAGTACTGAGGAGGGAACATCATGATTTGGGGCTGCTTCTCTGTGAATGGTACTGGAGCATTACATGTTAACATGAATGGAGCTGTTAGATGAGAACTTAATCTCATTAGCCAAAAAAGATTACAGTGGTATTTGCTTTATAGCAGTGGTCTCCAAACCAGTTCTCAGGACATTTTTGTTCCATTCCACACGCACTGTGCTTTAAGCAGGAGTGAAAATGTGGACTTTGTGGGGGCCCAGAAGAGTTTAAACATCATGGTTTTGTGGGTTATTGTTTGTATGGAAAGATTCTGTTCTGCTGCTTGTTCTGAAAGACTGGAGATAATAACAGTGTGCTGGGAGAAGGCACTGTGGAGCTTTGTAGCAAGTGACAGAAAAGACTAAGCGACACATTCAAGGGTTTTACTGCCATATGCACAGCAAAACATGCAGTGACAATGTGCAATAAAATTCTTACTTCACTGTTCGTCCATTATAAAAATCTGACAGTTAAGACACAAAAGGACATACTAGGTAAAGTTACTTGTGCATCAATGGCAAAGGGCAGAAATCTGCGGCCATTAAGTGCACTGTGCTTGACTACAAATACCAGTATTCTGTCACCAGCAATAAGTGCGTGTGTAGTGTTTCAGTAAATGTATGTCAGCCAGAGTTCAATGAGTGCGGAGTGGGGAAAAGGGCCAGTGTCTGAGAGCTGTGCACACCTGGTTGCAAAACACATTTCCCTTAAATATGAATCTGGAGCGAGTATTACTTAAGGTTGTTGTGTAAAATCCTGTAGTAAAATATATTCATATCCATAACAGCTTTAATATTGCATCTTTTGTAACAACTAATCTGTCAAGATAGAAAATTAACTGTTTAGTTTTGTCCACTAAAACCCTTTTCTGTCAAAGCAAAAGGTTGCTTCACCAAGGAAGCTTATAAGAACCTTCAGATAGAAAATTGTTTAGCAACCTTGGTCCTGGAGACACACTGCTTTGCATGTTTGAGTATTTTGGATTATTAAATGGCTGATAATGTCACATGCACCAATCAGCTGATGCGCACTGGTCCCAGGAAATGAGCGCGTCACAAGGTATATAAACAGGAAACAGGTAGATCCGGATTGCTCATTCATTGAGTCTCATCACACTCGCCCAGCCGCCCAGACAACTCTGGATTCACGTGAGTACTCACTTACCTTGTGTGCATGATTGTGAATGTTGGTTCCGGTGGGAATCTTTACTCTGTCTTAGAGCATTTACAGAACAAAGTGTGTGATTCAACCAACCCTCTCGCTTCTGTCCGCGCTTGGGTTCATCCATCACGCTACACGGGTGAACTCCTGGCCAGGTATGTTCTTGTTCACCTCGACTTCATGACAGATATCACAGCATACAACACCATGAATCACCTACCAAAGTGCTCCACTTGCCTCTGTACTCTGACTTATACCCATAGTGAATACATCTTACAATTAACAAGTCATCAGAGAGCATGCTCTAGTGCTGTCTCCAACACATAGTTCTGGGAGCCCGGTCTCATGAGTTTTTGTGAAGCCATCATAATATACAATGTATTCAAAAACGTGCCGTGATCACGCTTTAGGCCTTTTTTTCGTGCTAGGACAATGCTTCAGTACCCTATGTATTTTAATGCGCACTGCATAACATCACCAGTATCAGCGCTAACTGGTGACTTAGGGACAGTAGGAGAGAATTAATGAGTTGATTTCTTATCGTTTTTGTTTGCAAAGCAGTTGAAACAGGTTGAAATGCCGTGATACGGGGAAAGTCCCTAAACCTAACCCTAACCCTAACAGTCACCAGTTAGCACTGATAGTGGCGGGGTTACGCATTGCACATTAAAATACATAGGGTAATGAAGCGTTGTCCTAGCACGGAAAAAACATCTAAAGCGTCTTACCACATTTTTGAATAGATTTTATGTTGTGATGGCTGCACGAAAAGATCAGGTTGGTTCTGGAGTCTCAAAAACTGCAGCCTGTTGGTTTATGATCCAAGAAACCATGGAGGCATCAACCTACATCACAGCCGACAGACACATCCTGTTTTAAGGTCTGCCAGTTCTCTTGTCACTAAGTCCACAATCAGACTAGAGAAAACGAGTGAGGAGGAGGTTATAAAGGGTGGTGTCCTGCGTAATGGGAGCACAAGGGCTGCGTGAGGGGACAGCAGGGACAGCATTTTCATAAAAAATTAAATAAATTGAAGGTAATTCAACTCCAGAACCAGAAGGCCAGATTGGACGAACAGACCATGATGACAAACATTCTCATACATGTACCCTTTGTCCTGAGAGCAACTGTTGTCTGAAATAGTTTGCATGATTTAGACCAGAATTACCATAACCTCATGAGTAATGTTTGTCAGTGTTTGTTTTTTACATTTACCATACTTCATAGTGTGCTTCTGCTTCAAGTTCAGGAAAACCATCATCCTGTTAGGACAGGGTAGGCCACGGATAAGTAGCCCACCTTCAGTACCGCTGCCACGCTAAATTAAAATTATTGTAATACGAATGCGAAATACGGCATCGACTGAGGAAATGTCGGGCTGGAGGAACATCAGGGGTTGCTGACTTGTGGGAAAGTGAATAAAAACAATCCACTTGCTTGTTTATCTTGTCATACTACTGTTGGAGGCAGGCTACTTATCCGTGGCCCAGTATTTTAGGTGTATTGTTCTGTGAGAACATGGGCTGGCTCCAAAACGGTGTACTGTTTTCAAGAACCCAGTACTGACCAGGTGATATTGTCAGAGATGTTGCCTGCATTGCTGTCTGCCTCTCTGGGTCCAACACTGGGTGCAGAAATGTTTCATTCCAAATCTTTGCTCACACGTGTATCAGAACAACTGGTACACATGGCTATCACCCAGCATAGGGAAGCTGAGACTGCTGGGTCTGAACACCTCCCTCTGCAACTGGATCCTGGACTTCCTGACTGGGAGACCTCAGTCAGTCAGGAATAGAAGCAACATCTCCAGTACCACCACGCTGACCTCCAGGGTTGCGGGCTTACCTCGCTGCTCTTCACACTGCTGACCCATGACTATACAGCACTGCAAAGCACATCATTAAGTACACTGATAATACCACTGTGCTGGGTTTCAGTAGTGGGAATGATGAGGCAGTGTACTGAGAGGAGCTGCAATGGCTAATGGACTGTTGCAGAGTCAATATTTTGACCTGCTGTGCTTGCTGTGCATGCTGTGATCACTCGGCAGAACATCAACAGCTCCTCTGTGGAGATTGTCCAGAGCACCACGTTCCTTGATGTTCACATCGCGGAGCACCTCATGTGGACCCTCAACACTACTATCATCATCAGAAAGTCCATTAGCATTTATACTTTCTGTGGAGACTGAGGAGAGCACAACTCCCAACAAAAGACTCACCATATTTTGTATAGGGACTACAGAGGGTATTCTCTGTAGCTGCATCATGGTGTGGTACAGGAATTGCATCATTTCAGATTTCTAGACCATAAAGAGGGTATTAAGGACAGCTGAAAAGATCATCAGAGTCTCTCTCCCCTCTGTTGCAGACATTTACACCACATGCTGCATCCACTAATCCACCAGCACTGTGGATGACTGCATGCGCAAGCTGCATGGAGCAGGGATGCTGGAAGAACCTGAATGGAATGAAAGGCTGAGGGAAGATAATTATTGGTGAACTAAATCAACTATTTGTTAAACACTGACAACCAATGTACAGTTGAAACTTAAAAGGTGACAAAAAAAGCCAAAAGGCCTTAGTGTGGTGTTGGGCCACCAGAACACTTTTAATCAACCAAAAACCTATACAGAATCTTATGCAAAATCTTATACAGGTTGCCTTGTGCCTTGTGGATGGGGGCATAGTCTCATAGTAGGATGCAGATGATGAGACAAAATTACTGTATGGATTTGCAATAACGCTTCATTTTGTGTACTTGTCGAGGCATGGCCTCCACAAGACCTCTGAAGGTGTGCTGTGGTACCTGGTACCAAGACATTAGCTTTAAGGCCTTTAAGTCCAGTCAGTTGCAAATAGTGGGCTACATGGATTAGACTAATTTGTCCAGCAAATCCTACAGATGGCTGATCAGGTTGAGATCTGGAGAAGTTGGAGGACAAGTCAACACCTCTTTTTCACTTTCCTCAAACTATCCCTGAATCATGTTTGCAGAGTGGCACGGCGTATTATCCTGCTGAAAGAGGCCAATGCCATTAGGTTATACCATTGCCATGAAGGTGTGTTCTTCTTCTGCATCAGTGTTTATGTATGTGGTACATGTTGAAGTAACATGGATACCTGGACCCAAGGTTTCTACCCTTAATGAGATCAGATGGTAAGCTACTCTGCTTAAAAGTGTCTAATATATAAATGTAAAACTAGAGACACACCCTACCTTCGGTATATAATAACTACTGTACGCCAGGCACAAGACCTGCCATTTTTGTGTAACTCAGTCATCTAGCCATCCCAATCTGGCCATAATCCAGGCTGCTCAGATCTTTACACTTTATGATAATGTCCTGTACAATATTCTAAAATCACCTTACAAATATCATGAAGCTAAATTAATAAATATAAATTAATGAACAAATGCATTTAAACTCAAATGTCTCAGCAACACTGGCCACACAGTTGTACCTAAAAACCATCTGCTCTAATATGTCAAGTCAAGTAGTTTTTATTGTCATTTCTATCATATACACAGTACATAGTAAAAACAAAACAACGCTGTTCTACTGTAACTATAATGGGCAAGACATGCGTCAAGACTTTTTTTTCAGTCTTGGCCCCCCAGTGGTGGAACGAACTCCGTCTTGCAATCAGATCTGCTGAGTCCCTCACTGTCTTCAAGCGTCCCCTTCAAGGAGTCCTCATACTTATTGCTTGCCTATTTTTTCCTACATATGAAAAAAAAAATGGTAGTCCCTTAATAAGATGATGTTGATTTGAGTCTAGCTTTACATGTATGAAAAACAGATGTGTACTACATAAGCACTGGTGTACATTGTTCTGGATAAGAGCATATACCAAATGCAGTTAAACGTAAATCTTTAAAAAGAGCCCCCCTTCTTCTCACCAAAACCACAGGGAAACTATTTGACATGGTAATATAAATGAGAAATTTAATTCAATTTTACATACGAACTAAGGCTGGGCAATATATTGAATATGTACCATGCTGATTTATTGAATATAAAAATGCAGTGCTCTTATTACAGAAAATTGTAAACCCTGGATGGAAGTGAAAATATATATAGTGTTAAGTGCTTAATATATAAATGTAAAATGAAAGGCACAGATCTTGTTTAATGAGGAATACACATAACTGGCACAACTCTTTAAAAGAAACAGGACAATATATAAAGATTTCCCTTCCATTAGGCACACCTACCTTGTATCTACACTAATTCTACATTTTATCAGCTCCACTTACCATTAAGGTAAGTGGAGCTGATAAAATTGAAGTTTATAATTAAAGACTGCTGCCCATCTGTTTCTCTGCGTCATGTGTTAGCCGCCTTGTAACACTGCCATTGTAGTAGCATTCTACTGTGTGTGCGAGCTACACAGATTGTGACCCTAATATCTGAATATAAGGGAGTCAACAGAAAGGTTAGCTTCCTGACACACTAATGCCAGAAAAATAACCTGTGCCTCAACATCAACAAAACTAAGGGTGGTGTGGACAGCTTAGCATATCACCAGGGTTCAGCTCCCTACCTTCCTGGAATGACACACCACTCACTCTCTGAGAAAGACTGTGTAGATTATAAAGGACTCTAGTCACTGTTGTTTCTCAACTGCCAAGCAGCAGAAGATCCAACATTAAGTCCAGAACCAGATGATTCTGGGGTTGTTTCTCCAAGCTGTCAGACTACTGAACAGCCAGTAGCACTGGAGCATTGACTCAAGGCCCACCATATCTCACCTGTATCTTTATATAGACAATCAACACTACACATAGTGTTGTTTTTGGCAGCCTGTCTTAATTTAAGTTTTAGTCTAGTCTTTGGGTCAAGCTGTCATTTTAGTTTTTATTAGTCTTAGTCATGTCCATACTTTTTTTAGTCTAGTCAAGTCTCAGTCGACTAAAAGTCTGAGCATTTTAGTCTTATTATAGTCAGAATTATCCATGACTATTTTCGTCTAGTTTTAGTCAATGAAAACTGATGACATTTTAGTCTAGTTTTAGTCAAGTAAAGTTGTATTTTAGTCTCTTTTTTTTTTTTAGTATTTAAAAAAAGTATAGTAAAGTATTTAATTCTATTTAACCCAGTCAATACAGTATAAGTACCTAGTAGAACAGACACAATCTAAATTTTCTTTTAGTAAAAACTATTTCACAATTCAAAAAAGGTTATCTTATTATATTTTTGTTACCAAGAATACCGTACATCCATCCCAGACACGGAAGACACTCTGATTTGAATTTACGACATTTATTTTGCCAACCAAACATGTTAGAACTTAGAGGTACACACACACACAAATTTAAATAAAATAAATAACTAAAATAACATCACATCACTAAAAAGAGCAAATAAAATGAAAATGTGTGTCTATTGCCATAAAACCCACATTTGTAAAACTGGTAGAAGTCTTCACCTTCAGTGTGTTGGCCTGAACTTACCTGAATATTTTTTTTATTCCTGAACAAATACAGTCTACGCGACCAAATCAGAACAATTTAGGATCAGCTTTTTTGCATGGATATGGGAAAGACTGCTTATCAAAATGCTGTGTGTGTGTGTGTGAGACTGTGTGTGTGATTTCTCTCTCCCTGGCACTTTAATGGCCCTGCGTCCGAATACTTTTGTCCACTCTAGATAGATTTAATTCACAGTGCCTCTCAATGGACGAAAGTATTGGGACGTAATGCTGTTCAATGCTAAAGTCAATACTTTTTGCTCCCCTACCTATCGTACAGTAAATAATGTCTCGTCTCGTTTTAGTCAACGAAAATGAAGAGACATTTTAGTTTTTATTTTGTAAACCACATTTAGTCTCGTTCTTATTCGTCAACAATTTTACACTATTTTACTACTTTATTATAGTCATCATCACATGACTAGCATTTACGTTGCGTCTCGTCTCATTTGTCACGTGATAAATGTTCGTTGACGATATTTAGTCATAATTTTCGTTGATGAAAGCAACACTAACTACACCTTTACCCTTAAACAAAATCAGTTTTCACTTAAACTTAATTCTATAGCTATACCATTCTTGTATTTCTAAATTGACATTTTGTGTTCTAATGCCATATTAATCCAAGATACAAACTTTTTCACTTTTCTTCACACCCATGTAAAAATAATGTGACAATAAGTAATTTGAAATGAAATCAAACTTGTAAGGTCTTAGTAGTAGAAATCAGGTTTACTACTTTTTGGTGGCTTTAGACTGGTTAAAAAAAAAAAAAAAAAAAAACAAAAAAAACAAAAAAAAAACACAATAATAGGCCACCCAAAGTTTCTACAGTACACAATTATCTTCCAAAATATGTAAAGAAAAATAGTAAAGAACATAAAGCACCACCATATGACGGAACATGATTATTTTATTAAGATAAAGTAACATTTCAAGAGATACAGGGTCTCACATGATACAGTATCTAATGGTTACGAGTACAGATCAATACCTAAATCAAACATCTAAGAAGTTAATGCTAGAGAAGATGAGTCTAAGCACGTATGGCATACTCAAACAGACTAAGCAAAAAAGAAGGAAAAAAAATAAAAGCAGGAAGTCAGTAACTTCAGGACAAAAAAAAAAGTTAGTTGCTTTGTACACAATGTTTCAGCTAAGGACATACACGTTTACTGTTTAAGATGTTTCAAAGAACAAGGCATTTTCAACATTTACTTAAACTAAATATACAGCGTACCCCACAACTGCGAGCGGCAGATTTTAAAAGACCAGCACTGTTTTTTGTGTGGAAGCAACATTCCTGTAGGCTATTCTATATTCATAGTGGATAATTTAAGGTGTTATTTTCCCAAAGTAACAGCAGCCAATTTTACATGCATTAGACTCATTCTTATTATGACAACTCCCAGAACTGAAAGGGCAAATGCCTCTTTGATGCACACAGAAAACCCCAACCCCAACCCATGAAACATCTAACACTACATGGAAATTTATTTTTTTCTTGTTATAATTACAATGGTCATTCTTTAAAAAAATTAAATCTGCAATAATAAAAAATATTCTTGACACATAAATGAATAAAAGTAAGAAGATAAAATACTAAGGTGCAATCGTATCAAAAGAATCTAATGACTGTGGGGGTAGAGGACATTTTCAATGGCAAAAATACCTTTCAACCTTTTTTATTTTACTGAAAGTCCTTTTCCTTAATACAAAGTATAACAATTTTATACATAAATGTATAAAAAGTAGCACTTTTCACTGCAAAGTTTTGAAGCATTCATACCTGTTTTCTCCTGTAAACACACTAGTTTTCTTTCTAGTGATATCTGCTGGTCGGGTGGGTTTGGGTCAGCTTATTAGAAAATGCTGCAGGTGCCGGCAAGACGGGCCAATAAGACAATTCAGTGGTCCGAATATGTAATAATAACACTGCAAGTTGGTTTGGGATCTTTAAAAAATATATTTTTGCAGGGCAGGTTAGCTCTCATAACAGCTTGGCAAGTGCAGGTCATAAACCTGATCCATGAAATTTTGACAACCACAGGAATAAGTTAACAACTAATCAACCCCCCCACCTCCAGTTATATCCATGTTTCCACTGTAATTTGTTTTATTGTTGTTGTGGCCATTGACAACATCCATAAACAGAGGTAATATGGCTGTTACAGCTGGCTTGCATGTAGATGTTCTATATTAGCTACATAAATGACAATCTACTTTTAAGACATAGCTAACTATAATGAATTAAACAAATAAAATTTAAAATATGTTCATTGAAGATCTACAAATACTGGTGTGGAGACAAAGCTAAACTGCTATATATTTACATTTTGCTGCTTGGAGATAACCTAAAGAATTTGCTGGGCTTTTTTTTTTTTTTTTTACCTTCCCCCCCCACAAGGCTCTTTTAAAACATCTAACCTTTCAGCTAGCAGAAATGCAGCCTAGTTCACAGTGAATCATACATGATCATTCTTTCAACAATTATAGAAAAAACATTTGAGCCTTATTCTTAATTCAACTGTTTTAAATTCTCACCTGACAGAATCACACAATACAAAAAAAAATGCTGAATTTGCTGAGGTTTGCTTATGGAGCATGGTAAGCTACTCATGCAAACAATGGACTTGCCTTTAGTTCACTGCTGTTCCATTTGATCTCAGAATGGATGGGAACATCCACACTTGAAAATGTCTTTTTTTTTTATTTAAACTTTGGATTAACATTAAGCTGCAAAACATATGCAAAAAGGCACAGAACTCAAGTCACAAACATAAAAAAACAGGTGAAATGGCTAACCAAGATAACCCTCAGGATGAGACATTTTGTTTTCTTTTTGTTAAAAACTCATTCAAAAATATTCTGTGCTCTAATGCACTCTAATGATTTACTTCTTTTTTTGCAATTTACCTGCTACCTTTGAAGCATACCGTCTGCTCTCATTCCCAATTACGAGGACTGGAGCCTCTTTCAACTGCTTCTTCTCTTCACCATCCCCCTCAGGCAGCAGAACAGAAGTTGCCATCAATGTGGCATTATTCTTACTGGCCTGGTCTCCAGCATCAGCCAATGTTTCTCCCTCCTCAACAGATGTTGCCATCAATGTGGCATTATTCTCACTGGACTGGTTTCTAGCATCAACCAATGTCTCTCCCTCCTCACCTGAATTCTCAGATAAGCCAAATGAGTTACGGGGTTGTTTACGTAAGGATGCACCAATCACCTCACTCTGCCCAGCCCCAGCTTTACTGACTCTAGAGGCTTCAGCCAGGCTTGCTTTGCTAGGACGGCCCCTTTTCCGAGGTTGGTTGCTGACAGAGAAGGCACTGCTGCAGCTGAAATCACTGTCTTCAGTCTCCTTTGCATCAGTTTTGGGTTTTCCTGAACCAGGCGGTCGCCCCCTCTTTCGAGGTGATTCATTTGCCTCCTGTGTTAGCACTTTCATTTTGTTCAAAGAACCTGGGGGTCGTCCCCTTTTTCGAGGAGTTCCATCTGACTGCTGCTCTGCAGACTTCATCTTCATCCCAGATCCTGGGGGTCGCCCTCTCTTTCTAGGAGTTCCGTCTCCTTCCTGTCGTACGAGCTGTTTAGTTCCAGAGCCTGGAGGTCTGCCCCTCTTCCGAGGAAATCCATTCGACTCTAGCTTGGCTGCTATCTTGTTTCTAGAACCTGGCGGTCGCCCCCTCTTTCCAGGAGTTGTTCTATTTGCTGGACTTGAAAACGGTGTAACCAGTTTTTTCTTAAATGAACCGCGTGGCCTTCCCCTCTTTCGAGGAGTGGCTTCACCAAACTCAGAAATCCTTTTTAAACTTTTCTTCAGGTTTCCATTCACTGTACCATTTTGTGAGGAAGGTCTAGCCAAGACTTCATATTTGCGTGGTCGACCTCTTCCCCTTTTTACCTTAGGGATATCTACAATGGGATGGATGCGTGGTCTCCCAAGAGGCTTAGAAAGCCGTCGTTTTCTTTGCTTGCTAAACCTCAAAATTCTCTCTGCTTCCTCCTCTGGTGTAAGGGGGATCTTTCTTGGTCGCCCTGGCATTCTTATCTTCTTAGGACGCCCACGTTTCTTCACTTTCGGTTTTTTTATTGTCTCTGGTGAAAAAAAATCCACTTGTTTTGATGTCCTAACATTGTGTGTTACTTCTGTCACAGAGACAATTTTCTTATTAAGTGACCCCCGTGGCCTGCCTCTGCCACGTTTGGCAGGGTTGGTTTTTCCATTGGCCAGAGTGTTATCAGATCCATCCTTCTGCTCAACCTCCATCACAGTTTTCTGTCAGGGTCTGGGACCTTTACCCAGACCTGCCTTTTCCGATCACTAGACTCTGGGGAAAATAAATAAATAAATAGATAAGACTTCATTCTGAGGCTTCATCCTTTCAATCAGCAGAGCACTTTTTACAAAAAAGAAAGCTTTAAGTCACAGGGTCCCAACCCTTGTCCCAAGGGTACTCCCCGTCGAGTGCCTTCACTCATCTCAGGAAGTTTGTTAATTAGCTGATGACTTAGATCAGGTTTCTCTCTGTTTCAGGTTTATTTGAATGCATTGTCAGATTTAGATTTGTCTTTCTTAGACAAGAGACCTTCAATTAAAAATAACAGCTCACACATATATTATTTTAAACTTTTCAGTTAAGTTGTAACTATAAAGATAAACAAATGATGTGCTGCTCTATGATTTAGATTTTAGCCAAGATTATTTCTATTTTTCAGGACAAGAATAAAGATACAAACCTTTTCATGAACACTAAACTGAAGCTATTGTTTTAATTTTTTTGACATATGAACTTTAAAGCTTTTGAAATTAAAACGAGCAACTACTATAATTAGCAATTAATTTAATCTGCATTCACACTGCTTCCTAATAAAAGTAATAAAATTAATTCTGACAGTATAAGTGTCGGTGCAGTAAAAATCCAATGTTTCAGTGCCTAGCAACAAACTTAAAAAAGATACCCAATACAAGAAAGATGATAGTGGGTTAATATTTCAACTGAATCCTGAAGTCATGTGAAACCCATGCCAATGACTAACTATACTCTGCCTTTTACTTCTTGATAACATCCTTAATTTGTTTACAAAGCTCTTCATTTGTAAACATTGAAATCTTTATATATGGCAACATTTAATACAGGTAATCCACTATTTCTACACAGACAAAACAACAATAAATTATGTGCATGACTAAAATAATATAATTTTTTAGATTTTAATTCTGTGGATTTTACTCTTGCAATTTACCCTGATGATGCATTTCTGTGTATACCAGCTTGCTGACTAATATGGGTTTTTCTGATGCATGCACATGAAAATGCTTCAATATAATTACCTACAATGTAATTTAATTAAGTAAAAAATAATTTTAAGAAAGATCAAATATGTCTTTTTTACTTCATGGCATGATTTTAGATTATTATTAAAAAAAAAAAAACTACATTTCAAATCAATTAGATGTATTTAAGCCATTCTGTTGTGCAAAGTTTACAACTGTTATTTATCAAGTTAAGTGAGAAAATATCACATACGTAGACATTTTTAATAAATCAAGTTAGTGTCAAAAGAGAAGTAAAAACTTCCAAATCACCATTTATTTCTGTAAAGGGACACACAGGCACCGCACTTGTCTTACAACTTGAAAATGGGAAAATTATATAATTATATAATTTTATAATTGAGGTACTTCAATTGTAAAAAAAAATTCATATTTTTATATTCAAACTGTTACACAGGCAATTTATTCCTCTTTATTCATCATTATTACTTAATTAGAAAACTAACTGTCCTGGGACCTGGTGCTGAATGTTTTTCTGCTGTTCATTCACCTAACATGACTAAAATCATTCAGCAACACGAAGGCTGTAAGTGAATATGGAGCTAAAAAAAAGCCACAATCGGTTCCCATTATTAATGTAGTTTCTCCATTTTCATTTTAGTAATATTGATCACAGGAAGAAAAAGTTTTCTCCATTCAGTCACGATGAGACCCTATACCAATCTGCCTAAACATACCTATTTAAATATCTGGTCATCTGCATGAGTGTGTTATTTTCTTTATTGATGCTATAGAAGAAACTTCTTGCTCCCTGAAGAGACAGTCACTGAAAGCATTTTTAGACACTCAAGACTAGTACTCACAATCATCACACAAAGAACCTTTAAGTATCTGTTTGTGAGAGCATAGGCACATAACGGCATACATTACTTTATTATTACACATTTTATTATCTTATTTCATTTAGATGTATTTTCCTTTTGCTGGTCTATTTAAGTTGTTGAGTTGCTCATCCCTGTCTCAAAAAGTTACTGACACGTACAATATCTCCATACTGTTGAAGTTACATAGGGCCAAAGAGCAAAAGTTTAACTCTTTTGGTCCCAGTCCTTAAATGCCAGTTCCCTATGCAGTTTTAGATATTTGAGAGATGTGGATGTCTCAGTAGTGTTTACATTTTTCTTTGGTTTTATTTATTTTCTGGTGCAATCTACAACCCCTCTCTGTCACACATCCACACAATAATCTGTGCAATAGCCTGTTGCTTCTTCTTGTGTAATTTCTTACCGGGTTTAAAAAATCTATCATTATGTGTATGGCTATGTGCATTATTATGTTATGATGTGCAACAGTCTACCTGTGCAGTATTGTCTTTTGTTAAAACATTATCATTACGTGCAATATCTTAGGGCAGCATCACAACTTATGTCAATATTACTTATATACTGCTGAGCTCTACTAAGTGCAATAACGTATGCCTAACTTCCGTCGACGTCGTTAGTAATTCACTTAACTGTATTCATCTATAGCCTTTATACCCAGCATTTCTGTATATATCAGTGTATTTTATATTGAGTTTTTTTCTACTGATTTTTACTTAGATTTTATTTAGACTTTGTTTTTTATATTGCTTTTCTCTCTATGTTTCTGTGCGGTTATTACATTAGCAATTTCCTGGAATCCCAGAATCAATAAAGTTTTCAGATTCGGATTCTGAATGAGGTATGTTAGACTAGCAACTTTTATTACAGTTCTCTGTAACATTAACAGTCAACATGACAAACAAAGCAAAACAAAGGCTGATACCTTGAATTTTCTGGTAAATTTAAGTGTACAACAGAAAGTGGTAACAGTTTAAGCCGCGG